>ML788383.1:174352-208331 GCA_009831015.1 Picea engelmannii
TATATATATATATTGCTTTTGGATTTTTTTAAATTAATGGGTCAAGTTCATTTTAAATGATCGTAAATTTCTTCGACTTTGGATTGGTTTGTTCTTCTCAAGGCTTATGCTTGTAATTCATGATACTTTGATATTTTTCATTCTCTTTCCATATTAGTTTGGATGATACGTATGAATGTTTATTTTTCTTGGGAATTCATTATTAACTAAATAATATAAAGTAAACTTGTAGTAACTTGTTTTAACATTTTTATACCTACCTCCGACAGAGTATCTTAGACTACTTTGGAGTCAAAAGATTTTTACTTTCAATTAGTTGATTTTGATAAAAGAATTATAGTATAGTTTTACAATAGTTATGAATTTTTTTTTCCTTGGATTTTTTTTTTTATATTCATTCAAAAAAAGGAAGGAATATACATGTTCCACCAGTACCACAAACCTTGTCTATCTCTTATTGTCCATTTCATACTTTCCCATACCCCCTATGTAGCTCCTTAAGAGCTCCAATGCTAAACAAAAACCTCTCCTTAAAGGGGGACAAAAACTATTACATCCTCTCTATTTTTCGATATTTCTTCGACATGTTGATATGTAACATTAATCTGTTCATAACAAAATAAAATATGGTAAATCAAACATGACAACATCTAGGGCATTCAAAATTTAAAATCCATAGCCTTTGTTTCTACTCCATCAAATAATTCATAGAAAATTAAATCTCTCGATTATTGTTCCAGAGCCGCCTTGGACAATTCATATGGTTTTGTAGTTAGTTCTCTCAGAATATGTTGGAAGGAGAGCCAGTTGAAAGACTGAGAAGAGATCTTGATGTCTCTCATAATGACAGAGAGTCTAATGTTTTTTATAGTGATTTTGTTTCTTTCCTAATTAATAACCAATTTAGAGTCTTCGAAGACTTGTATCTTTCGTAGGTCCTTTTCTTTTGCAGCTTCTAGTAGTGTCCAAAGGGGAATGAATTATGCTCTATTGTTTGTGCCAGGTCTAGGGGAACAACATATATAAATATAATTGTTGCTACTGATGATTAGGACTACTCCTACACCACACCTAGGGGGGTTTCCTTGAATGGCCCCATTGAAAAATCCCCACACGGCGTATCATAATCAATGGAAGGAGGGATGTGATTCCTTAGGTTCTCAGTGTTAGAAAAACATGATCACAGATCAATAAAATAAGACAAATGCGGAAATAAAACACAAAATATACACAATACAATACAGACACAGATATACATGGTTCACCCAGTGTGGGCTATGTCCACCAGAGAAAGTTCTAGGTTCTTCCTTGTTATTATCCAACAAAATAAAGGGATACAACCTACAACACCCATGTTTTAACTTCCTCTTCTTTCTCTCACAATCTCCTCTCTCATAATACAATATTCACACACATACACAACTGTAATACAATTCCCTCATAAAAGAGGGTTTCCTTCTAGGGAAAAAAAACCTAACATAACTTCTACCGTTAGATCTGCGACCTTATAATGAATGGTCCAGACTGACTATGAAATTACAATATTTTACAAGGAAAATTTTCCCAATATTTCTCTTCAGGGGTGTTTCCCCCGAATCCCTCTCCAGGGGGGGGCTACGACACTTATGGGGGGGTAAGCCCTCCCACACCTGCTCATTATGGAATGGGGTCGAAGCACGGATGAAACAAACCTTTGAATCAGGAAGATAATCAGGCTCCACAACCAACACTTAGCACGTGGATCTTCCTTGAACTTTGTAGCCTGCGAGAGTGTGATTGCAACAATGACCTATAGGTTGAATGATTTATATTTAAAAACTACTTGATTCCTTTCCCACCAAATTTTAGAGATCATCATACTCGAGAGACCCACATACATATTTATCGCCTTGTCCTGTACCCAGGCTTGGTAGCAATCTTCCAGTGATGTTCTGTTCCATCCCGCCTTTGCCTTTAGCTTATTTTTAATCATCTACGATACCTGACCTACAAATGGGCATGTAATAAAAATATGAGTAATTGTTTCATAATTGTATTTTCACAACAAACATTGACTTGGACCTACCCAACCTCTTTTAAGAAGGTTCTCCCACATCAACATCTTGTTGTTGAGGGCAAGCCACAGGGTTACTTTGCATCTAGGGGGGGATTTAAACTTCCAATGTGGTTTCCACCACCAATTTATCTGGCCTTGGTGTCATTCTTATTACCATGTTTTGTAGCCTATCTTTACCATGTAAGATCCATCTTTTAGGTTTAGGGTTGAGCATAAGGAGTCCATCGATTCCTCATCGACGATTATGTAGTTTTCACATAGTATGTTGATGTATGAGTTCCATTCCACTGCTATATCATCCTCTAGACCAAGGCCAACCACATATTTCCACCCCTCTCTTCCTCTCAGCTATGGAGTCCCAACACATGCATCATATAGGGTCGTTAGTGCTCTATCTTGAAGGGCACAAATAAGGGGATATGATAGTCTAAAATGATTGTCTTCCCCTAACCAGGGGTCCTCCCCCAAGAAAATGATACAACCATTAACCACATTCCAGGTCATCCAGGCACCCACCAATGGGAAAGAAACAACAAAATCCTTCCATACTAATGTTCCTTTTCAGGATTTTATTAGGGATCAGAACCATTCATCGATTTTTATGTTGGGAAAATATTTTAAGTTCATTACACGTACCCATAGGGTGTCACTTTGTGTTAACCTTCAGAGGTTCTTGTTAGAAGGCTTGTGAAAAAGGACGAATGTACTTTAATCCCCAACCCCAAAGTTATTTCAGAATAGCTATAGATGTCCAACGCACTAGGTGTAATCCCCTTGGGAATTTTTGTCCTACCCACAGGTTCTGGAAACTTGTTCTGGGAATTTTTTGTAGCACTCCTTTGGGGATCACCATAATAGAGTTCCAATACACTAGGATGCTCTCCAGAAAATATTTGAGAAGGGTCACCCTGCCACCTCTTGAATAGAGTTGATTGACCCAAATCAAAATCTTGGCTTCTACCTTTCTAACAAGCCATCCCCAATCTTATTTTATGTAACAATTCGGCTTTAGGTAGAAACCCAGGTATTTGATCCCTTATGGTAAGTTTATTTTCTGTGCTGGGATCAGATTGTGGAGGGAGGTATGTTCCACATCGGAGAAATTATTTAAGATGATGCATGACTTTTCCATATTAATCATAATTCCCATCACTTTACTAAAAAGATCGATTATTTGTTTGAGAGATTGTAGATTTGCATGTGTGCCAAACACGCAACATAATACGTTGTCGATGAACATTAAGTGAGATATTGTTTCGGATTCAAAGAGCTTTATGAATCTTAGGGATCTTCTTTCCCTAACTTCTTTTATTAGTCTGTTGAGGGCTTCCACCACAATTAGAAAAAGTAAAGAGGACAGGGAGAAGCCTTGGTGGAGGCCCCGCAAGATCTTGAAGAAATGTGATGAGGACCCATTGATCGGGACTGCAAAATTGGCATTGCGTAAACATACCATAATCTAGTTAACCGACACCATATGCATCCCCATATGGAGGAGTACTAGTCTCAAGAATGTCCAATCGAATCTTTCATAGGCCTTAGCCAAATCTAGTTTGAGGATGACTGCCTTGAGGTTTTTCCTTTTTAGAGAGTGAAGAGTTTCTTGTGCAATGGCCACTGCATCATGGATCTGTCTATTTTTTAGGAATCCAAATTGTTCTTCACTAATAAAATCACTCAACATAGGACGTAGGCATCTAGAAATGATTTTCAATATTAGTTTGTAGGAGACATTTTCACAAGAGATAGGTCTAAAGTCCCCAAAATTTTCCATCTTTTTTTTCTTTGGGATGAGGAAAATAAATTTGGAGTTAAGTTCCCCATGGAATTTTTCTGATCTATGGGATTCATTAACAATCAAAAGGAAGTCCTTATTTATCAGATTGTAGAATGTTTTATAAAATTCTATAGGGACCCCATCTGGTCCCAGGATTTTTCCACTCTGCATTGTGAAAAGGGCACATTTTAGTTCATCTTACAACACTTCCTCATCTAGGTACTTGTTCATATCTTCTTTAAATGCTTTGGGAAATTTATTTACCACTTCCAGGATCTCTTGTATTTGGTAACCTTCGGGAGCTTAAAAAAAATTTTCAAAATGGCATGCTCCCACTTCATCTTTCTCTCTAAACGTGGATGCCTTGGACCCTTTGTCATATTTTATCTCCCATATAGTCTTAGTGTTCTTTCAGTGGTTTGCGAATTTATGAAAAAAATTGTGTTGGTATCTCCCGCCTTTATCCAAAGTGATTTACTCTTTAGTTTCCACACCAAATCATCCATATTTAACCACTCGTTCTTTTTTTCCTCTAGACTTTTTAACTCTTCAGTTTGTGTGTGGTTTGGAGGACCTTCATCGATAGGGTTGAGTAATGTAGAAAGAATATTCTCCACTGCAATGATTTCCCTCTATTTTCTAGCCTTCCATAAAGGAAGCCATTGTTTTGTGGCCCTTTTGATTTTCTTTAGGTTTTCAGTGAATTGGACCATCATTGTCCTTGGTCTGTTTGGAGAGAGTCTCTCCCAATTATATGTAACCAGGTTTATATATTATTCCTCCTCAAGCCATACCAGACTTATTTTTAACGGGGCCCGGGGGGCTTCTAACCTCGATCTCCATTGAATTGAAATAGGGTGATGGTCTGATATACCCCCTTCCTCCACCATTGTTTTAAATTGGAACCCTAATTCCATAAAGGATTCTAAGATCAGAAATATGTCTAATCTTTTTGCAATGTATTCTTCCTCTATTTTGAAATTATGTCATGTAGGAGTCAACTTGGTTGGTTCTAGGTAAACTAAGTGGAATTTTTCCAGAAGGGAGTAGAAGAAAACCCTTTGTAGATTCTCTATCGGGTTGTTCGCAAAAACCTCTCGAAGAGAGAGGATGAAATTCAAATCATTGCCTACTATTGTGAGGGGGTCCTCAAAAACATCTGTCGCGACTAAGGGTTCCCATAAAGGGACCCTGTCAGAGTAGGGGCCATAAATATTGATGTAAGAAAAGGAGAAATCAAAGTCTTTATGCCTTAGAGAGACCATAATAGTAGACATATCAAAAGAAGAAGATAGGGATTCAAACATCGGGCTCCAACTAGTGAGTAATCCCTGGGCATGCCTTTTGCATCTAAGTCACTAAATGACCAATTCTTTAGCCAGGGTTCCAGGACCTCCCCAACTTTTTCCGCATTACACATTGTTTCTTGGAGCAAAATGATGTCGGGCTTTTGGCTCAGGATCACTCTTTTGAGGGATAATATTTTCTAAGGGCCCCCAATCCCTCTACAATTGAAGGATAAGATCATCATCATGTAGAGGGAGGTAGGGCACTGCCCACTCTAAGGGCCCTGGTGATGGTAGTTTGTTTTCCTTTTTATATTTCTGCAACCACCTTTTCTTTTTCCTTATGATATGTGATTTTCTATCAACTTCTGTGACTGGAGAGGGGGTCCAAAGCCATTCCAACAGGGTTAAGTGTGATTATTCTCTCCAGGTGAGAGTTTTGTTGGGAATTGTTTCCTAGTGCATTGGGAATTAGTTGTAAGCTTATAAGACTTCCTATCCATCCTATTGTTGGAACCCTAGAAGGGAAGTGGGGCAGCTCAGAGACTGTTGAGGAGAGACTATAGAATAGTTGCAACAAGTGCATGGGGAATGAGAGACTATAGAATAGTTGCAACAATGGAACCTTGGACTGAGCAGTTTTGCTGAGTATCAAACCTTATCTTGGAATTAGGAACCCTTTTTCCCTGGTAGAGTTAAGTCGGCCTAGCTCGGGGGTGACCTGTTGTTGAAATCTTAAGAGCAACATAGTCTATGGCTGGGAGGAATGTCTAAGTTTTGTACATAGTTGATGACTCTTCATAACATATAAGTGTCTTTATGTGCTTGTTTAAGTGTGGTATTTATATCCATCTATTGTAGTTGTGCATGAGTATGGAAATTGTTGATAGTTTTTCCTCTTAAGTTAACCTTATGATTTTGGTCATGAGTCTCTGAGGCAAGGTTTGAATCGTCGTGTGCACAGGAAAGTATCTTGTTTGCAAAAGAGGTCATAATTTGTTTTTGCGTGAGGGAAATAGGCCCCTTTCACAAGAAAAAAATGAATTGGTGTGTGACACCAGAATGGATTACGTGCATAGTAGTGTTGTGTGTTATGTTACAAGGAAAATCTCTCTATGGCTAGGGGTAAACCACAACAGATGGAAATGGATGCAGAAATAAACTCTAATCTCAAGTATGATATATAAACAAATATGCTAGCAAGACAAGATAAAAGGCCTACCTCGTCCAGACGTTCGATGAAGTCCATCACTGAGCACTTGACCCAAAGCAAGACACCTGCAACTAGTCCTCAACAACTAGGAAAAGAAAGCATATGGTGATAATATATAATGTTATCACATTCAATAGCATAATCCATCAACATTCATAACAAATACACCCATGGAATAACAATTCAAATATTCGCAAGATATTAATTGAACGAGAAAAGAGTATTTCTATTAAAATGTAATTAGCAGAAGTGAATGAATTACAAACTTCTGTGTCGGCATGGTTCAGAACTGAGAAACTAAGTTCCTTCTAGTTGGGCCTCCACCACTTCAATCCTCCCCCAAAGGCAAGCTCATATAAGAGAGACAATGAGGTTCTCAAACATGTAGGGAAGATCTTGGGAGCTGAACAATGTGTTCAAACTTAAAGGACAAAGGGATGCAGACTCAATATGAAGTGAATAATTTCTCTAGAGTAACTTTGCTCTCAAAGTTGAATTCTTATCCTCTTTTCCATAGCTCGAATTTGGCCTATTTGTAGCCTTCAAGTGGAACTGAAGGGTCGATTCAGAACGTTTCTAGTATATGGAAGGCCAAGGATCATAGATCTCATGACATGACATGGAAACCCGACACCATTTTTTAATTTTGGGCACAAATCCCGATGTACGCGAGATGTAGTGGTGAAACCTGTGTATACGCTTGTTGTACTATAGGTAGGGCACGTATATGTGGAAAAATAATGTTTTTAGCTCTAGGATTTGCAAGAAGGGACTTCAAGTCTACATAGGGAAATGGAAAAAGGCCCTCTATACAAGTTTGCATAGGGTGAGGAAAATCTTTCTATAATAGATTCCCCCTGATGTTTAAGGTCAGAGGAGTATATGCGATGGCCGAAATACATTATAAGGCCCAGAAGTGGAGTAATGGGGATCCAACTAGAAGAACTAGTTGCTCATTACAATCTGTACTAACCTTGCACACATGGCTGCCAATTTGAATTATACTACAAATCCATGTGAAAATATACCAAACAACTATCCATGGCCATGAATATGCAATAAAAAGGTGGCAACATGCCAAAGGTTTTCATATTCACGAACAAGGCCCAGTAAAAACAGTCTCAAAATAAATCTGAAGATATTTGTATACAATGGAGTACAATATTATCTCCCATTATCACTGAAGTCACATAGGTACTGGTCCAATGAAAGGTAGCAACAACTAAGGGAAGCTATGACTATAAATTGATGTCCTCAAGTCTTCTACACAATCCGCCAAAGGTGAAAGTCTACATCGTGTGAATAAAGGAGTTGAGGTCGAACACAATGAGACTTCGTTTGATTACTGGTCATTGAGGTATACCGTTAACAAACGCGAGGCAACCTACTGATGATGAAAGTAGGTATCAAGGCACCGAGTACATTCTTACAAGTGTGTATAAAGGATTCGGGGTCGAACACTTGTATAATCCATCGATCAGGAGACATTGATGCATTCCCAACTATCGATGGTGAGAAAACCTACCACTAATGACTGCAAGCCTCTAGGTATTCATAGGAATCTAGGTCTCGTCTCCAGAATATATGAGATGAAGTCAATGGAAGGAGACCTACTGAAAGGAGAGAATTAAGGCATCTCTCATCATTCAACACAAGGTACAAAGCAGGATCTTGATGATTTGGAGGAAATCATATGAAGAACATGTTCACGAACCAACGACCCTCTCCATCTTTTGTGTGTGCCAGATGCAAGCGGTACATGAAAAAGACCCTCTGAATAGAAACCAATGAGGAAACTTTCTGACAAATGCAAGGAAACCACCAATAGGGATAATGGAATCCAAGACACTGCACGAATCCTAATGTGTGAATAGATGTCTTGCCATCAAACACAAGGGAAACCACCCAATCAGTGATCAATGATGAAATGTCGACTACTAGGTTCAAGGTTACCTACCAATGAGGAAAGGAGGAACAGGGTGCGGAATAGGACTACAAATTCATGTGATTATGAGACAAACTGAGGGTATGGCATATATGCAAAGTCAAGAGTTCTGAGGAATGGCCGACATAGGTTGATAGGAATCCTTTGAACAAGAGCATGAGACATACAGAAGAATCTGGCAGCATAGACTCAATGATGAAACTTTGAGATGTAGGAGGCATAAATCAAACTCTCCATAGGGACTGAAAGAGTAACCAGTTGGGGGAGTAAACTCTTTGTAATGAGCTTAGATTCCTAAGGTCATGCTAAACCCAAAATTTTGATGACAAGTGGACTAAAAAATTGTGTTCTCTATTCAAAGGCGACATGACTGCTGCCAATATAAGATAATATTCCCTTCCCGCTCGTCTTTTTTTGTTTTTTCATAGTCAAATGAATGCTATGGTACAAAGGAGGAAACGAGTGTCGCAAGTAAGTAAAACTAGTTCCAACAGTGGAACATACCTATGCTCAATGAAAGGAGGTGCATGCGGGATATGGACACTCAGGGGAATGTTCCCTCCTGGGTATAGGGTGTCAAGCTGCAAAGGATATAAACACGGCTATGTTTGGTTGAGGATGCAAACTGCTGAGGTAAACGGCTTATAACGCAAAAGCGAGAACCGACAATAGGCTCAATACTACAAGCAAGGGCATGAGATGCAATCACAACTTAACGCCAAAAAATGTCCTTTTTTGTAATATTAGTCTACTTGGTTTGAAAAAGGGATAAACTTGCACCAAATATACGTCCTTTCAAATCCAATTTACGAGTGTGAAAGAGACAAGTTCACTCGACAATCTTTTCACTTTTTGAAAATGATTCGGAAAAGAGATTAAATTAAACTCACTTGGGAGTCCTCTAGGTATAGGTCAACATGTTTATGAGTAAGAAATGAGGTTCAAAATAAATTCATGTGTTATCTATAAGGGACTCCAGATCCTACAAAAAAAATCTTTGCATGGGCACCGAATAAAGCATATGATCTAACTAGGGTACCCATGTTTGGTAAGTCTCTACCATTCGATAACGACACTTCTAGATATATATAGAAGGTTCTATGTCAGTATAAAATGGGTTCGTACTTAATTCATATGAGCGACAATCATAGGACGATGCAAATGTGTATGATGGAATCGATACCTATCCTATATGTTGGGTAATGAAAATACTTGTCCAAAGTTACGAACGGGCAACATGGCATTGAAAACCACAAGAATCCCTAGATAAAACTACAAAACCCAACTCAATCCACTGTCGTATTAGTCCATTAGGCCAAAATATTGTCCGAAAATATGCAAAGTGGGTAAAATGTTGCTATAAATAGTAAACAAAAACAAATTTACTATACCATTTGTATTTTTTACCCAAATAGTGGATTTTGGACCAAATTACCTCTGAACTTCAACTAGTGATTGTGGGAGCTACGAGTGACGGAATCGATCACCGTCTGGACCAGGTAACTCTTCTTCCTCTCCTCTTTCTTTCAGTGGATTAGATTTTGTAATTAGGTCCCATTTTTTAAGTTATTTAGGGCACAAATTGAAACTTTAGGTGTACGCGGGCTACAGTTCATCAAGCCGCGTATACACATGCTTATACGCGGTTGTTTAAAAGACATCATGCATATAATCATCCCTATACATGTCTGTGAATACTAAAACCCACGTATATGTTCATAAACAATGTTTTTTAGTGGTTTCTAACTCAAAAAAGGGTTTTTCTCTTGCAGGATGGTGCTAGAGTGGAGGGAAAGGGAACATGAGGAGGTAGATGTTGCAGTGGAGAGAGATCCAAGGGCCCAAATGTCCTTGAAAATATGCAGGCTATATAATTTTTGGGCTCTTAAAGGTATGATATCCCAAGTGATATTGCTACAGTTGCTCGTGGATTACTGGGATCCAGATAGTGATATATTCAACCTTCATGGACAACCATTAAGGATTGAAGTTGAGGAAATGTATTTCTTGACGAGATTGTCACATCAGGGTGAGGTGCTCAACCTCAAAGCCCAGGGAGTTGGGAGCAGTATGAAAATCGAGGACTACATAGACACTCATTGCATTGCAGGGACAGAGAATGTCAAGAGTCAACTCCCCATTAGAGCGATAAACAATCTTAGCCTCAAGATTGTTCTCCTTGTTTTGACACGGATCACAGGATCGACCTCTTTGCACCAAGAATCGAGGTCGCTTATGCTCTACTCAGTAGAGTGCTTGAGACCCATGGTGTATGACTGGTGCACCTCACTGTTGGCTAACATGAAGAGCCAGCTAACAGAATGCAAATAGGGTAGCAAGAGAAACTTCGGGTTCACTTATATCTTGTGTAGATTTTTCTTCGAGAGGGTTCTAGGCTTGGGACATAGAGTCGAGATTATTCCATGTGGACCTCGTGATCCAGCCATGGCACGGTGGACTGAGGTGATGAGGCAGTAGGGGGGAGGTAGGGTACCAACACCCTACAATGATGACTTATTCTTCTGGTACAGACGACATGTCATAGCTCTGGATGACTACCCTTATGTATGGATCGACTTAAAGGAGATCCTGACATGCCATTACCACCAAGGATCACCTACGGAAACATAGGTATGTCAAAGTTTTTTAAATATTTCATTTTTTTGTATTTTTGTATAGGAAAACAAAAATATTTTTGGATGATGTTAAGTATTAATTAGACATGTATGTGATGCAGATGTAGGTCCACGACATTCGGACGAACTTCCATGACATCGTCGGAGTCACCGAGGAGATGAGGCAACGAGAGGGGATGTAGAGAGAGTCCTTCAAAACGTGCAGGGAAACCTGTCTCGTTTGACACAAAGGATTCTGATGGTTCAAGTGGAGGATCTGCTAGAGGCTATGCAATGATAGGTGGTTGTTGTGCCCGTGCTTGGGTGCGACTCTTTCGGTGTCTCGCAAATGTTGTAGTTTTCTATCATGACACTCATCCGGCACCATAGGCGTAGATGTCATGACTATTGTATGATCGGTTGTATATGTATATTGAGGGTATTAGCCCCAATTTTGTACCATAAACATCATATTTTTTGAAATATATATAAAAACATGGTTCTTTGTCTTTACTTATGTTACAATGTGTACATTCGTGAGAATGTTTTCTTTGCTTTAGTTATGTGACAAATGCTACTCTAAAACAAAATTAGCATATGCATCAGATACATAATTAGAACTCATAGGTATGTGATGATAAGTAATAAAATCAAACTGTCGTTCCAAAAGTCATACCCGTGGGAATCGTCGGAGTAATGTAGGGTCACACACACAGTAATTGTCATTCAACTGGCATACTACTAATTGGGAGTCCAGGAGAACCTCCAAAGAGAGAATACCCATCGAAATGGCATCGCGCAAAATTTCTATAACGACGTTATATTCGGCCACATTATTCATGGATGGCCCTAGGCATACGCCACCTGAAGGCACCAGTAGACCCTCGGGTGAGTAAACAACCCAAGCGGCAGAAGCCAAGTTCTGTGTATGACAACTAGCCCCATCTGCGAATCCTAAGTAGACCGAAGACTCTGTTGACATCTGTCAACCAAGGGAAAACTCGATAAGAAAGATGAAGATAAAAATAAAGGGAAAAGATAAATACATTAAATTACATTAGTATACAAAGAGTTACACCCAAGCTTGGGGATCAAGCATAATATATTTTCAAATAGAGCTCATTCTTGGGCTCATCCAATATGTTCCCTTCATAATCTTCTAATTCATAAGATCCTTTTTCTAAGACACATCGCACGATATAGGGACCGTGCCACATGGGTTTGAACTTTCCTGCCCCTAGTGGTTCTTTGTCTTGATCATATAGAAGGACCAATTCACCCTCAATGTACAACCGAGGACAGAAAGACTTATCGTATTGGACCTTGACATGTCTTTTATTCACTTTGATAGTCGTAGATGTGTCTCGACACTGCTCATCTAGGCTCTCTAAGTGTACAAGACATCGTTCAAGATCAGAAGTGTCAGATAGGAGCGCAACTGCCAATCTAAGGGAAGGGAGTTCACATTCAATAGGTAAGATCGACTCCACTCTGTGAATTAACTGGAAAGGAGAAAAAATGGTGGCATTCTTGATCGAGTTTCGGTAAGCCCAAAGTGCAGGATATAGCATGATATGCCAGACAGATTTTCTATGGCTAACAGTTTTATGCAAAATGGTCTTGAGAGATTTGTTCACGGCCTCCACTTGTGCATTTTCCTGGGGGTATTAAGGGGAAGAATGACCATGCTTAAACCCCAGTTTAGATGTTAGTTCTTCCATCATTTCATTCTAAAAGTGACTGCCATGATCAATGACAATCTCATTTAGGATTCTGAACCTAGATATAATTTGATTGAATATGAAGAAGGAAAAATTATTCCCATTGGATTTAAATGTAGGCATGGCCTCGACCCACTTAGTAAAGTAGTCTACGACCACGATAATGTGTTGATTCCCCTAGCCGAATTTGGGTTGCAATCCACAAGGTCCACCCCCCACTTGGTGAAGGGACCGACAATAATGGTTGGATGGAGAGGGGTTGGATGCGAGCACAATTTCCGAGTGAACACCTGAGAGGGGTGACATTTCTTAACCACTTCAACGCAATATTTAAATATAGATGGCCAAAAATAATCGACTCGCAAAATTTTATGGGTTGTCGCAAGCCCCACTGTGGCAGTCATTTAAAATAGACTCGGCTTCTTCATGATTTAAACAACGATGCAAGATATTTTCTACTCCTTGACGATACAAAGTGTCACCGATGATAAGGTAGTTCTTAGCTTGGTATCGTATACGTCGTCGGTCATCTCGCGAGAGATGTTGAGGGAATTTCAAAGTTTGAACATAGAGAACAATGTCTCCATACCAGGGGTTTGATGATGAGACAAGGAAAATGTGTTCATCCACAAATCAAACAACATGGATAAAATCCTCGTCTAATCTAGGGAAGTCAGATATTAACTCTTCAAAAACTAGTGATTTTTTGGATTTCACCGAAGCGAAATCGAGATCGAACTCTTGTAGAATGACAATCCATTTATTATAATTTCCCCTTATGATACATGTTGGCCCTTGATTATGGATTAAGGAATAAAGTGAAGAAGAAGGAAGAGAAAAGATGAAGTACGAACAACGCGGAAGGAACATTGACTGAGAATGGGTCGAAGTGGCCAAAGGAGCAGAAACGAAGGAGTGAAGTAAGGGAAAATGATCCGTTGGATGAGAATATCAAGGAGAATACAACAGTAAGGAAGATGGATCATGGACAACTCAGCAAGCGAAAATATCCACCAATGGATGCTTTGGAGCACCTCGCGGGAAAGAAGGAAAGACATGCTAGCGAAGCCCTGAAAATGTGGGTCAAGTTGACCTAGGGTTTTAGACACCTAGGGTTTTGGTACTTAGGGTTTTCACACCTAGGTTTCGTCATAAGGTTGTCGAAGAGTTATTGTAATGTATAAATAAAGGTCTAGAGGACCTGGGATGGGTTGGCGCTAAGCTGGTTGAGAGTTCACCATTATTGTTGTGATTGAGTGATTATTGTTGTGTGAAAGAGAAGTGTTGAGCGTGAGAGCCTTCTGATATTTTAAGATCTTTAGCTGGGTGCGAATATCAACCCTGCAGCTTGGTGCACAAGGAGGGGAGAGAAGAAGAGAAGGAGATAGAGATCTGCAAGCTAAGAGCGCAGATAGAACTGTATGTTTTCATATAATATCAAGAAACACAGTTTTGTGAATGTATCCATAGGGAGAGGGTGAACCACGTATATTTTGTGTCTTTCTGGTTGATGTTGTGTTCTTTTTCCATCTGTTATTTTGTTATTGAATCATTGTGTTAGATATGAGATATAGCTCACGTAGTAGGCTTAAAGGAGATAAAGAATAACTAGGTTGTTGTGAGGTGTTGCCTTAGATCCACTTGCATTTCCTCTAGTTGTAGACACCTGTGTCTTGCAAACCCCTATTGCTACTTCAGGTGAGACTGCATCTGCTTCGCAGGTGTTGTCGAAATGACCAGTAGTTAGGGCTTGTTGGTGCTCTGTTAGATTTGAACCCTGGGTCTGCCCTTGTGCCAACAAATGGTTCCGTTGTCGGGACCGGGATCTTCTTGAGGGAATTTCTAGGTGGTTCCCATTGAAGACGGAGATTCAGAAGTGGATAGAAGAACAAGAAAAGTACTTCGTTGAAGCCTAGAACAAGAACCATAATATTAGTATAGAGGATTGGTTGGGAAGGTATATCTTTACCAATATACACGATATTTTCTTTGGAGGAATTCATAAGGAGCTATACGAGTGGTTAGCCAGATTGGCAGATACCCAGTTTGAGATCAGATCTAGACCTTGTGTGGTTTGGACTTCGATGCTGATCAAAAAGGTCAAGAGCAGTAGATCACTAGTTTGATAGCACCATTGGAGGGTACATCACCGATTTTTCTATTGACAGAGTAGAGTCATATAGCCAAGCAGAGAGATATTTCTTTAAGGGACCTAAAGGAAAGTTTTTACACTTTTTGAAGTTAAAGATCAAGATGTTATTGCATGAGAAAAACATCTTGAAAACACAGTAGTTGGTCAGGTTGAAAATATAATGTTTAAGAACTCAGACAGCGACAGTGACACAGAAGTTGGATATACACACAGTGGGAGAGCCTTCAGAGAGGTTCCTCTGGTGAACTTGTTTGAACAAAGCCACGAGCCACTGGCACAAGACGAAGGGTTCTACAGTGGAGAAGAAGAAGAGTTAGTGAATGAGGAACATTCGGGGTCCGTTGGGCCAGAGGAAGAGAAGACTGCAAAACCTTGCCGAGAAGAATTAGAAACTTTAGGAACTGAGCAGACTGTTGAAGTAAGTACTATTAATCCTCATGTTGTTTTAGCAGCATTAAGTAACTAGAGTAGTCAGAGTTATCAAAGCACTCATAGCATTGTTACCAGTAGTTCAGTACATACTCAGTCAGGAAACCCAGGGAGATCTATGGTAGATGACATGTGGTTACCCACCTTTAGGGGAGATGGATCTGAAGATCCTGATCAACATTGGTTCTTATGTGAAGTTGTATGGAGTATTAAGAAAGTCAATGACGAAGCAGTTAATAGGGCTAAGTTTAGTACTACCCTAAGAGACCACACACTAAGTTGGTAAATAAAATTTGTCCAGGGAGTTGCACAGCCTAAACCATTGAATGAGATCAAGACTGTGTTGATTGCCGAATTCAAGAAACCCAATTCGGAGTCACAGTGAATTACAGAACTGAAATAAATCAAGAAGAGAGTAGTTTAACCTGTTTGGGAGTTTGATTAGAGGTTTAAGACCTTGACAGGCCATTTGAGTTTTCATATTCTAGACGAACAAAATAAAGAATGTTTCATTTTTTCCCTCTTGCCACACATTAGAGTCCCTCTGGTGCAATAGAATATCACTTCATAGTCTGAGGCACTGGAGATCTCCATGAAACTAGGATCAACCCCTATGGGAGAATCCAGCCCAGGTATGAGTCAAATTTTGAGTCAGCTAATTATCTTATCTCTACAGGTAGAAGATATGAAGAAAGACAAGGGAAAAGATAAAAGAGAAGACATCTGGTGTATCAGATGAAAATTAGAGGGCCATGACAAGGAAAATTGTCCCCTATTTCATGAATACTTGGCCTCTGGAGCTTCGAGCCCTTTGAAGCAGATTACTCTACCTTGGTGCGAGGTATGTAGAAATAGACATCGCCTTGGTGAATGCTACTACATGCAAAAATATGTCCAGACACCTACAAATATTTATTGCACATTTTGTAAATTTGTGGGGCATGGTGAGAAGGATTGTAGGGCTTATGACCTCTTGCATGAAAGGTCAATAGATACATATAGAATTCAAGGAGAAGTACAGCAGGAAGGAAATACTACATAGTTTAACTCTCTAGGAAGAGGAAACTTCAACCCTCGCGGTGGATTCAAAGGAAGAGGACGAGGAGGAGGCATGGGTCGAGGTCAAGGTCAGATCATTTGTTATAACTACGCATAGTCAGGACACTTGGCAAGGGACTGTCAGAACCCTTGTATCACTTGTATCTATTGCAACTCATTTGAACATGTTATTGAAGATTGTCTTGTGTTGTTAGGCAAACTTCAGGAGAGAGGAGGAGGAAACCATCAAGTACAACTGATCTCAACAAAACATCGGGGAGAGTTTCCTAGAGTCACTGCTATCACAGGAGGAGGCACTGTTACAAGAGAAGACATAGTGACCCCAGGAAAGACTACATAAGAATCCATGGACAAAAGCGCTGCAGAGAAGACACGGGTGTTTGATCCAAGGAAAGAAAAGCAAACATTTGAAGAGGCAAGAAAAGAATTTGGAAGAGATCAGGATTCTTCATCAAATACACATCCATAAGAGAGAGAATGTGGAATGCCTCTGGCATTCGATCAGTCTTCTTCGCCCGGAGAAGGGAAAGAGGTAAGAAAGCTCATGGAATTCTTATGTACTTGCATTAATTTGATTAAGGATGAAAGAGATACAAAATTTGATCAGACAGTATGAGATAGGCAGGATAGATCCCCTGCTAAATAGAAAAGTACATCAAGTATCTAGAAAGAGAAGGACAAATAAGGAGCTACACCTTAATGCTCAAATTGGATATTATGATATAGATTATGTGGTCCTCGATTTAGGATCAGAAGTCAATGTTATGACGAAGAAGACCTGGGCACTCATGGGAAAACCTAAGTTGATTTATTCTCCTATCAATCTCAGGATGTCCAATCAGCAGGCAGTAAGCCCCTTTGGGAGGTTGGAGCATGTCCCTATGGACATTGACAAGGTAAGGACATTTGTGGACTTCGAGGTGATTGAGATAGTTGACGATAGTTGTCCTTATCCTACGTTGTTAGGAATTGATTGGGATTTCAATAATTCTACTGTGGTTGACTTAAAGAAAATAAGAATGACATTTGAAGGTGATGGCCTTAGGGCCATTGCACCTCTTGATCTTGATGAAGTTCACAGATATACAGAACCCATTAGAGAAGACGACCTTGCATATGAGCTTGAGAATATATATAAATTGATTGCAAGACAATAGGATTACATTAATCCTACAACAGATGGGAATTTAAGCTGGAGAAGTGACAATGCATGATCATCAAATTTGAAGAAGCACTAGAGAATTGGCAAAACAAAATGTATGAAGTTTCTACGTGGAGATGTGCTAGATTGACTAAGGAAGTTCACTGGATTGGAAAAACATTAAGTAAGTTGCCCACATTTGATGGTTTAAATCATTTAGAAACTTTCTTGTTGGAATTTGAAGAAATTGTACCAGTACAACAAAGGTTGTTGGCACTGGATGAAGCCTTGAAAGAAACGCCAGCAAGATGGTGTGGAACACACAAGAAGAACATCACAAACTGGGTGCAATGTCGCACTTTGATGATAGTGCACTTTTTAGGACAAATCGAAGGATGTGAAGTTCAATACACAGGTCAGAGTTGTCCAAAGGACCATGTGCGAACTTGTGAGGAAGCCTGGAGCAGTATTCCTCAGGAACAGTGGGTGCATAAATTCATTAACACTTTGGATACAACGCCTATCAATTGGTATCTTCAATCATAACTGAACCTCACCACTGTAGATTGGTACGGTATGACTCAGAACTTTGTAGCTACATTTTTATTTGAAAGTAAGTTTCCCACAGTGGATCAAGCTTTACAGTTTGTCAGAAAGAAAATCTTTGAGGAGGAACCTAACCTCCCTGCTAAGAAAGAAGAGGATGAATGGACTGCACCTCTTCAGAAATTGCAGGGTTGTTACAATATCAATGTTGATGAAGACGATGATCCGAGGAATGTGAACATCGCAGAAACAGAAGGACAGAGAGACATAAAAGGACCAGGAGTCGAACTACCTTTTATTGGACAACCAATCAAAATCAAGAAATTCAATATAGGATGTAATGATCCCAAGCCATTATGCAAGGATCATCACTGTTTTGGTGTCTTTTTAAAACTTTTTCTGAGTGAGGTATTTCGTCAAACACTTTGTTGTCCTACTTGTTTAGATGGGTTTACTTGTTGAATGACCATTGATTTCGGCCTTAAGGTTTACTGATGTGTTTATATGTGTGTATACAACAAATAACAAGAAGTGACAACCATAGAACATACCTCAACCATATGCAATAGGATAGACAAGCCAAAACATCTCAAACTGCTTTATTCATAAAATAAAGAAACCTGCTACAATGAAGATGCCAATTTGGAATGCTCAACAGATGGCCAAGAAGATAGATAATAGAGTTGTTACAAAATTCTCCCGACAATACAAAACAAGCCTCCAAAGGCTGGATAAGAAATGAAGACCAATGCCACGTCCAAACCCCTCAAGCTGGAAGGTGCCACGCCCTACTGCAATGCTGAAGCTCCTCAATATTTCGGCCCTGATGTCAAAGGTGTCAAATCACCCTAAGAAATATGCCAACTGATAGATCGGGCAGTTGTAAGGACAACCCAGGTGTCCAAATCTCCAAATCCACTCTCAAACCCTGTAGATATTAAATCCTCCACTGAATGGTGCGCCCCACTGGATGACTGAAGCCCTAGATAATTCGGCCCTGCTGAAGGAGGCCTCCAAATGCTCTAAAAATCTCCAGAAATATAGATCGGGACACTGCAATTCGCTAGGTGAAGTCTCAGGGTCAGATCTGAAGTGTAAATCCTCCAAACTGACTAGATCTGAATCTAAAAAACGCCCTCCTTCTCTTCAATTCGTCCCACTGCTCTAAGAAATAATCTGAACCATGAAACTCTCTCAGAAAGCACTAGGAATGATGGTCAAGACCCTACAAGAAGAACCCAAGTGATGGAATCTCCAGAAACCCTGCCAATCTCCTACAACGAATCTCTCTCCAAGGATGGTGTGCCCCTCGTGCTGGAAACCCTCAACTGGTGTGCCCTCTCTCTATCTGCACATGAAACTGATGTAGAATCCCCCTGCAACTGAGTAGATATGGAACTAGAATGGTGTGGGAGAGTATTGCATCTCCGATACCAAGCTTGGGACAAGATAGGTGGAATCTTTCACCACCGAATCGTCCTCTAGGGTTTGTTAAGTCAAAACCCTCAAAACCCCCAAGAGATGGGCTCACTAGCTAAAGCTAGATATCAAAATAAGATCATACATGAATGAATGAGAAGAGGCCCTTGCCTTTCCTTTATACTTTTGTCTCACCTTGTCCCTCTAAAGTGACTTTCATTTTATTAATATTTAATTAATTAATTAAATCACTTTAATTAATTAATTAACCTTTTTACCTCTGAAAAGCTCCTTATCTCTCCTTGTGGCTTACCTGGCCACTGAAAATCACTTCTAGCCATCCCATCCTGTAGTGTTGCTCCTCCTGATTCCAATGAGATATTACACTGAGAGGTTCCTCCCAGTAATGTGCCCAAAATGACCTCTTCAGTGATTTCAATTAACTTATAGCTCAAAATAGTCAAAATCATGGAAATCGTCGGAATGCAACGAACCAAAGACAACCTGTGCGGAATGGATCATAATGATGGAATATGATCATCAATGCAAGTTGGACCCCACAATGCCTCTCAAATACCCCTATACTCGCTATAGCATCCATCTGGCTACTCTGGTCATCATAAATCTCTGCATTGTGATGATGTCCCAAAGTTGGGACATTACAGTCCTCCCTGCTAGAAAATTGCTTGTCCTCAAGCAATACCCAAATCCCTCCAATCAAAATACCAATATCCCATGTCCACCTGTGGGGTACACGGTAGAACCCATCCAAAGACGAACAATAGTACACCCTACCCCCTGGATCCCATATCAGGAAGTGAACTGTGATACTCTGCGAAGCATAGTCCTGAAAGATATCAGCCCTATGGACCTCCTGCACATGACACATGGCCTCATCTCGAAATGAGTCCATCCTCCAAATCTCTACCAAGATCCACATGGTCTCCATCAACTGCACATGATGATGCCAGAATGAGGTACTGCAAGATCTCCATGAGGCACCCTCAAGCGTTGTGCTCCCCTCAACACTGAAGCTAAATGGAAAGTTAGAATAACTTTTCCCTGCAATGGTCCACTCTCCCCTGTCATTCAATGAACTTATCAATCCTGCAATCCCTGGGTCCCATGCTAACCTCTGTTGATGGTCCTCCTATTGAAACTATACTACTCTGTCCACGATTGTCTGTCCCCTGCATACATACAGGATCCTCCTCGCCTGGATCCTCAAGATGAAATACCTGTGACCACCGAACCTGCTGCCCAAAAACTGTATTGGCATAGACACCTCTTTAGAAGAAGTACCTGTCCAAATGTCTCCATGCACTATCATGATGAGCAAGAGGAAGAAAAGGTCTCGCCCCATAGGACAAGTACCTACCAGCCCACTCCAAACCAACCCAAGGTGGAGTGTGTGGCTCTCTGGTGCCACCTGGGTCGTCATGTAGTGAAACATCCTGCTAACCAAGTGAACTCCCAGATCCCATGGAAAACTTGGAAGTTTATCACTTCCAGCCTCCGCTAGCTGCTCCTGTGCTAGACTGATCACTGTCAGAAGCCCTCCGCGCTCATCTATCATCACATGGTCTATGATGCTCATCATCACACACCAAGTCTCAATTGTCTGTCTAACATGGTCCACCTATGACCTCTTGTATGCCGTAAAAGTACTCTTGTCATGTAGTCTCGGCCTACTCACTCTCCATTCCCCCAGCCATGGCCTATCCCTCCTCATGTTGTTATTTGTGATAAAAGTGTCATGGTAGGCTAATAGAAACATCTGTAGCTGAGTGTAGGACTGAAAGGCATAACACGCTTTGGTCCATCCCAAGGATTCGACCAGAAGCTCATCCATCAGCATCCATGATAACTGCTCGCCTGTAGTCATCACTAAACCCCAATCATT
This sequence comes from Picea engelmannii, assembly GCA_009831015.1. Lineage (NCBI taxonomy): Eukaryota > Viridiplantae > Streptophyta > Pinopsida > Pinales > Pinaceae > Picea > Picea engelmannii. Next base: position 195,615 of record ML788383.1, read on the forward strand.
AGGTACAGTCAGAAGCAGCTCCTCCAATTGCTGGTAAACCACTCTCCATCTCCCCTCACCTAGGCAACTGCTGAAATGGTGAAGGTGAGGTCTCATAATCATATGTTGCTACAAAGGAGTGGCACCTGTATGCTCCCCTAAGTGTGTCTCCTCCCTGCCAGGCAGTACACCCCTCTGAATCCCACCATACATCTCAGCATGTCTATGTGAGCTATCACTCATCACTGTATGCTCCGGCATACTCCTATCATCTCCCGCAAACTCATGCTGCATCACAGATCCTAGGTGTATGGATGGATCAATCTCTATATGGAGATCAACCACTCCCAAGACACAAATGGAAGTGTCCCCCATCAACTGGTGCTCCTCTGCTATATCATCAACATCCTCTGTCAACATGACTGACTGATTCATCTGAGTGTCCACTAAGACAGATGAAGTGGATCTTTGATGGATCTCCTCAGGAGACTCATATGTCCTAGACTCTGATTCTTGAAGGACGGTCTGTGTGCCTCTCAAGAATCCCCGAGTGCTCTCCAACTCCTGAGTGAGTTAGTCCATCTCCAACTCCTGCTCCCTTAGAGCCTCATGATACATCTCACCAACCCTTAGTAGATAATCCCTGTCTGTCAACAATTGTTGGTAGTCAGTCCTCATCACAGATACTCTCTCCCGGAGAGTGTGAAAATCATCCATGGAGAATCCTCCATTTGAGCTACCCTGTGCCACTGATGCTCTCCAACAGTAATATTCCATCACTGCATGCATTTCATCAATACGTCTAGTGGCTGCCCTGATCATAGCCTCACTAACTCTCAACTGTGATTCCAAGTGGTGTGACTCCTGATCATGGTCATACTGAGGTGCCATCTCAGACCCCTCACTGCTAGTGTCAGTCCTACTAGTGCCAACTCTAGAATCCACAAAACACCCTCTGCATAAGATGACATGATGAACTGTCCACTGTCTACTGTGCTATTGGGTACTCTTGTATGCCACTTCATCCCATCACTAGATACTATCTCCCTCTGAATCACACGGTATCATGTATGAGCAGTTGTATCCTCCTGTGCACTCAACCTGCTACTATCATCTGCGCCTGGATCCCATAGAGATGTATCCAGACACATGCTATGATCATCCTCACTGCTAAAAAGTGAATCCTAATAAATGCAGACCGATCCTGGAAGTAACTGCTCCATCAACCTGTCAGCCTCTGCAATCTGCTCAACTAATGGAGTCTCCAATAGCTGTGACTCAATATCCTCAAGCTGATCTGCATGTGTAAGGTCCCCTGTCTGTACTCCCTGTACCTCCTCCTGGATCTGTGGGTCCACCTGTCCATGGTGTGCATCCTTCACACTAATCTCATCCATCATACCTAACATGCCATTGATCTCCTCATGTGACGTGGCTATCATGGGTGTCTGAACAGGTGACAGATGTGTCACGGCCCGCATAGGAAGCCGATCATATGTAGGTGAAAACACGTGTGGCTCCTCACTAGTGTCACTACTCTGCTGAGACGTAAATACATCAAGGGTATGTGATATGTCTGCTAAGACACTAGTGTTATCGTCCTGTCCATCTAGCTGCCTATCCACTACAGAAGGGTCATCATCCTCCTCAAGCATGCAAGCATCAGTAGCCTCTATGCAGGAGTCATCATCACTATCCTTTGAGGTAGATTCACTATCACCAGCCTCTATGCAAGAGTCATCATCACTATCCTCTGAGGTAGAGTCACTATCACTAGACTCTGTGCAAGAGTCATTGTCATCATCCGACTGCTCTGAATCCACATCTATCGCTCCATCCTCACACACCTCATCATCACTATCATGACATGCCTCAATAATGCGCTCCTACTGCTTACCCCTGCACCTATGATCCGGTTCCCACGGGCCCTTGCAACTGTGGCAAGGTTGTGTGCTCCTACTGGGCATGGGGTTTCTCTGTTCTTCCCACCATCTAGTTGCTTCTTTTCTCTTTTTATTTGCTATGATGATCCCCTCTAAAATATTCCATTTTCTCCAATGGGGATTTCTATAGGCTACATATTGTTGGAAGGTTATTATAGCCTTAGTTTCCTCACTAAGGTTGTCATACATGATTTCCAAACATGATATCTCAAAGGATATCCTATCCATGTCCTTCCAACTATCCATAAAGACCCCTCAAGTTTGCAGGATTTAAGCTATGATACCATTGTAATGATCCCAAGCCATTATGCAAGGATCATCATTGTTTTGGTGTCTTTTTAAAACTTTTTCTGAGTGAGGTATTTCGTCAAACACTTTGTTGTCCTACTTGTTTAGATGGGTTTACTTGCTGAATGGCCATTGATTTTGGCCTTAGGGTTTACTGATGTGTTTATATGTGTGTATACAACAAATAACAAGAAGTGACAACCATAGAACATACCTCAACCATATGCAATAGGATAGACAAGCCAAAACATCTCAAACTGCTTTATTCATAAAATAAAGAAACCTGCTACAATGAAGATGTCGATATGGAATTCTCAACAGATGGCCAAGAAGTTAGATAATAGAGCTGCTACAATGAACATGCCGATATGGAATTCTCAACATATGGCCAAGAATTTAGATAATAGAGCTGCTACAAAATGCTCCCGACAATACAAAACAAGCCTCCAAAGGTTGGATAAGAAATGAAGACCAATGCCACGTCCAAACCCCTCAAGCTGGAAGGTGCCACGCCCTGCTGCAGTGATGAAGCTCCTCAATATTTTGGCCCTGCTATCAAAGGTGTCCAATCACCCTAAGAAATATCCCAACTGATAGATCAGGAAGCTGTAAGGACAACCCAGGTGTCCAAATCTCCAAATCCACTCTCAAACCCTATAGATCTTAAATCCTCCACTGAATGGTGCACCCCACTGGATGACCGAAGCCCTAGATAATTCAGCCCTGTTGAAGGAGGCCTCAAAATGCTCTAAAACTCTCCATAAATATAGATCGGGACACTGCAAGTCGCTAGGTGAAGTCTCAGGGTCATATCTGAAGTGTAACTCCTCCAAACTGACTATATCTGAATCTCAAAAACGCCCTCCTTCTCTTCAATTCGTCCCACTGCTCTAAGAAATAATATAAACCATGAAACTCTCTCAGAAAGCACTAGGAATGATGGTGAATACCTTGCAAGAAGAACCCAAGTGATGGAATCTCCAGAAACCCTGCTAATCTCCTACAACGAATCTCTCTCCAAGGATGGTGCACCCCTCCTACTGGAAACCCTCAACTGGTGTGCCCTCTCTCTATCTACACATGAAACTGATGTAGAATCCCCCTGCAACTGAGTAGATCTAGAACTAGAATGGTGTGGGAGAGTATTGCATCTCTGAGACCAAGCTTGGGACAAGCTAGGTGGAATCTTTCACCACCGAATCGTCCTCTAGGGTTTGTTAAGTCAAAACCCTCAAAACCCCCAAGAGATGGGCTCACTAGCCAAAGCCAAATATCAAAATAAGATCATACATGAATGAATGAGAAGAGGCCCTTGCCTTTCCTTTATACTTTTGTCTCACCTTGTCCCTCCAAAGTGACTTTCATTTTATTAATAATTAATTAATTAATTAACCTTTTTACCTCTGAAAATCTCCTTATCTCTCCTTGTGGCTTACCTGGCCATTGGAAATCACTTCTAGCCATCCCATCCTGTAGTGTTGCTCCTCCCAATTCCAATGAGCTATTACACTGAGAGGTTCCTCCAAGTAATGTGCCCAAAATGACCTCTTCAGTGATTTCAATTAACTTATAGCTCAAAATAGTCAAAATCATGGAAATCGTCGGAATGCAACGAAACCAAAGCCAACCTGTGAGAAATGGCTCATAATGATGGAATATGATCATCAATGCAAGATGGACCCCACAATGCCTCTCAAATACCCCTATACTTGCTATAGCATCCATCTGCCTACTCTGGTCATCCTAAATCTCTGCATTGTGATGATGTCCAAAAGTGGGGACATTACATAGGAATAGAGAAAGCACCCAAGCTCACAAACGTTGGAGATTATTGGGATGATACCACTATTGACAAGATCACAAAATTACTGCATGAATACCAGGACTTTTTTCCAACCAAGTTCACTGATATGAAGGGAATTAAAGGGCCCATGGGAGAAATGAAGATCCCCTTGAAGCCAGATGAAACGCAAGTCAAGCAGAGACCCTATAGATTGAATCCCAAGTATAAGAAGAAAGTCAAGATTGAGCTAGATAGAATGTTGGAAGCAGGAATCATAGAACATGTTGAAGAGTTAGAATGGATTAGCCCAATGGTGGTTCAAGATAAGAAAACAGGAGAGATCAGAATTAGGATTTCCAAGGAAGATCGCCATAAGACCACATTTGCAACAGAATGGGGATCCTACCAGTACATAGTGATGCCTTTTGGATTAAAGAATGCACCAACCATATTTTCTAGGGTGGTGGTCGAAGCATTCAAGGAATTTCTACATAAATTTTTGGAAACATATTTTGATGATTGGACTGTTTTTAGCTTATTGCAAAATCATATTGAATGTTTAAGACTAATGTTGGATAAGTGCAGGCAATTTCAGATTTCCCTGAACCTGAAGAAGTGCATATTCTGTTCACCCTTTCTAGTGCTACTAGGCCATATTGTGTGTAAGCAGGGATTGATGGTAGATCCATCCAAGGTTTCCATAATTGTTGATCTACCCCCTCCTACTTCAGTTAGATAGTTGCACATTGCACTGGGACCTATTGGATACTACAATAAGTTCATCGAGGGCTATGTATAGATAACCGCACCCATGGAGAATCTTTTGAAGAAATTTTGTCAATTTCAATGGACAGAAAAATGCCAATAGAGCTTCGACACGCTGAAACAGAAAATGGTTACTGTGCCTATTCTGATTTTCCCAGACTAGAGTAAGGAATTTCATGTGCACATCGATGCATCATATATTGCATTAGGAGCAGTGTTAGCACAACCCAGAGCAGGAAATGTTGACCATCCGTTAGACTTTGCTAGCAAAAATCTCTCGACAACTGAGATAAATTACACTACAACTGAAAGAGAAGGGTTAGCCATGGTGTATGTGCTGCAGAAATTTTGTCACTACTTGTTGGGAGGACACTTTAAGATGTTCATTGATCACTCTACGTTGAAATTCCTAGTCAACAAGCCAGTTTTGGGGGGAAGGATATGCATATGGCTACTGCTATTCCAGGAATATGATTTTGAGATTGTGGTCAAGACAGGGAGAATGAACAAGGGACCTGACCACTTGTCTAGGTTAGAACATGGAGAGGAACCTACTAACTTGGAGGATAAACTACCAGATGCACGATTGCTGGCCATCAGAAAGGTTGATGATCACTTCATCGAGATAATCCAGTTCCTATCTACAAGGATGGCACCTCGTCAATATACAATCATTCAAAAGAAACAGTTGGTAGTTCGTGCTGCAGATTTTTCACTCGTAGTTGGACAACTATATAAAATGGGACCTGATGAGATTTTGAGGAGATGTGTTATGGAGGTAGAGAGAACACTGATTCTGGCAGAAGCACATGAAGGCATCGCAATAGGACATTATGCAGGAAAAGCAACAACGTAGAAGATTCTTAGAGCTGGCCTCTGGTGGCCCACTATACATAAAGATGCAAAGGAATACTACAAATCCTGCGATGTATGCCAACGAGTTGGGAAACATTCCAGAAGAGATGAGATGCCTTTAGCACCACAGCTAACCTTACAGGCATTTGAGAAATGGGCAATTGATTTCGTGGGACCTATCAACCCACCAGGAAAGTGCACAGGAGCTCAATACATAATCACTACGATAGAGTATTTGACCAGATGGGCAGAAGAAAGAGAAGTCAAGGAATGTAGTGCGAATACAGCTGCGTGGTTCATATTTGATGATATCATAACTAGGTTTGGATGCCCGAGGATCCTTATGAGTGATCAAGGAACACATTTTATTAATAAGACTATTGAATCCTTGACACATGAATTTGTAGTTCATCATCAGAAGAGCACTCCATACCATCCACAAGCGAATGGTACAATTGAAGCCTTCTACAAGATCTTGGAGAAAGCGTTGACGAATATTTGCAGTGTGAACAGAGATGATTGGGATTTGAGAGTACCAGCAGTGTTATGGGCCTATAGAACTACTTGCAAGAAGCTAACAATGCAAACTCCCTTTAAGTTGGTTTATGATCTTGAAGAAGTTGTACCTATGGCATATTTGGTTCCTAGTCTAAGAATTTCAACATTCACAGATATGGATGACACTGGAGTTGTTCAAGAGAGGCTCGCACAGTTGGTTGAACTGGAAGAAGATAGTTGTATTGCAGGATTTCATCGGCAGGTATAGAAGGAAAGATAAAATGCCTATCACAACAGACATATCAAGAAGAAATCCTTTAAGCAAGGAGATCTAGTATTGGTATATGACAACAAGTTCATGAAGTATCCAGGGAAGTTCAGGACAAATTGCCTTGGGCCATATGAGGTTGCCTATGTTACAGAAGGAGGAGCTGCATAGTTGAAGACTTTGAATGGAGAATGGAAGAAAGTTTTGGTAAATGGGAGGCAGTTGAAATTGTACTATGACAACCAACTTCCTCGCAACTCTCAGTAAAAGAAGAAGGAGAAGGGTCTAGGTACCAGGTGCAGTTGAAACTGGGTACTAGACACAAAAAAGACAATTTGCACACAGTGGGGAGGGATAGAGCAGAAAGCACGTCAAAGTGACATAAAAAGGTCCAGTCCTACAATGACTCAGGATGAGTCACAGGTGAGTGTTGGGGGCCTGTTGGCCCTTGGTTATGGATTAAGGAAGAAAGAAAAAAATAAGGAAGAGAAAATATGAAGTCCGAATTGTGCGGAAGGCACATTGACTAAGAATGGGTCAAAGTGGCCAAAGGAGAAGAAAAGAAGGAGAGAAGTAAGGGAAAATGAGTCGTTGGACGAGAAGATTGAGGAGAACATATCAGCAAGGAAGATGGATCGTGGACAACTCAACAAGCGGAAAAAGCCACCAATGGATGCTATGGAGCACCTCACGGGAAAGAAGGAAATACAGGCTGGCGAAGCCCTGAAAATGTGGGTTAAGTTGACCTAGGGTTTTAGACACCTAGGGTTTTGGTACTTAGGGTTTTTACACCTAGGTTTTAGCCTAAGGTTGTCGGAGAGTTATTGTAATGTATAAATAAAGGTCTAGAGGACCTAGGATGGGTTGGTGCTAAGTTGGTTGAGAGTTCACCGATGTTGTTGTGATTGAGTGATTCTTGTTGTGTGAGAGAGAAGTGTTGAGCGTGAGAGCCTTATGGTATTGTAAGATCTTCAACTGGGTGTGAAGATCAACCCTACAGCTGGGTGTGTAGGGAGGGGAGAGGAGAAGAGAAGGAGAGAGAGATCTGCAAGCTAAGAGAACAGATAGAATTGTATGTTTTAATATAATATCAAGAAACATAGTTCTGTGGACGTAGACCTAGGGAGAGGGTGAACCACGTATATTTTGTGTCTCTATGGTTGATGTTGTGTTCATTTTCCTTCTGCTATTTTGTTATTCTGTTATTGCATCATTGTGTTAGATATGAGATATAGCTTGTGCAGTAGGATTAAAGGAGATAAAGAATAACTAGGTTGACGTGAGGTGTTTCCTTGGATCCACTTGCATTTCCTCTGGTTGTAGACACATGTGTCCTGCAACCCCCTATTGCTACTTCGGGTGAGACTGTATTTTCTTCATAGGTGTTTTCGAAAGGGCCAGTAGTTAGGGCTTGTTGGTGCATTGTTATAGTTGAACCCTGGGTCTGCTCTTGTGCCAACAATAAGCTTGGTAAGGACATATTGAAATGGATTGACATCGACAACCACAGTAGTTTTGAAAAGAAATATATAATGTCGTAACCGTTGGACTGCGTGAACGACAACCAAAGCTATCTTTTCAACATGAGAATATTTGAGTTCAGGGCTGAGTAAGTTTGGACTAAGATATTAAATGACATGTTCACGGAGCTCATCATCCTCCTAAGCCACACCATACCAATCGTCTCTTCGGACGCGGTGACATAAAGCAAGTAATATCTACTGTAGTCTGGATACTTCAGCAGAGGCATCAATACCAAGGCTTTCTTCAAAGCATTAAAGGATTCTTGGGCTCGCTCATCCCAGATAGAAGGAGTGTCCTTCTTCAAGAGACGCATGAAAACCTTAGTAATATTGGCATAGTTCACTATAAACCGACATAAAAAGTTAGCTTTCCCCTATAAACCTTGAAGTTGTCGAATAGTGCATGGAGGAGGCAATCGAAGTATTGCCTCAACCTTTAATGAATATACCAAGATCCCAGTCTCAGAGACTAAAAATCCTAGAAGACGATCTGACCTAATGCAAAAGATGCATTTATGAGGATTTAACCAAATGAGATAATGGCGACATATTTCAAAGACTAGCCGAAGGTGCTTAGGGTGATCGACTCTCTTAAGGGAGTGAGTAGAAATATCATCAAGATAGGCTTCGACTATATGCTTGAGATCATGAAATGCAAAGGTCATAGCTCGTTGGAAGGTTGCTTCAGAGTTTTTAAGGCCGAAAGGCATCTTCCGGTATGAGAAAGTACCCCAAGGGAAAATGAATGTCGTCTTATGTTGATCCTTGGGTTTAATATGAATTTGGTTATACCCTAAAAATCCTTCCATGAAATAAAAAACTTCACTCCCCGCACTCTCGTCGATAATCTTATCGATGAAAGGTGTCAGGAAGTTGTCTTTAGGACAGGCCTTGTTCAGGTCATGAAAATACATGCATATGCAGATGGTTCCTTACTTTTTATTCACATGAACGGGATTGGATACCCATTCATTCAAGAGAATCGGGTAGATAAAGGTGGCATTAAGCAGTTTTTCTACCTCTGCCTTAATAGTAGGGGACTTCCTGGGATTGATAGCTCTAAGACGTTGTCAAACAGGCTTATCATACAGGTAAGTTTTAATATCATGTTCAACAATTCGAGGGTCAATTCCTGGCATCTCTTCATATGACTAAGCAAATACATCTCGAAATTCCTTGAAGAGTTTGGTGTAGATCGAAATTTATTCTGGTGAACAATCCTCATCGATGTATACATTTTCAATCTTGCCACGGATATGAGAGATATCGATCGTGACGGTAGGTGAGATACTCGCCATGTTTACCTCAGCATAAATACCATGTGTATCAAGTGGAACTACGACGTGACCAACTATCTCGCTCAAATTAGATCTAAAATCATCTTTCTCAATTCTAGCAAGCTCTGGGAGAAAATAAGAGCGATGATGCATATCATCCCAACGTTTGTCAGAACCATTCATGGACTCTATGATAGCTTCATCTGAAGTTAAGTCTCATCGAGGCAGTCATGTGAACAAGATGATGAAGTGGCCCACATGAGATCTAGAACAGGATCCTCCTCGTTCGTCTGCGAGGTAATAGGATCAGGATCGGTGGAAGAGTCAAGAACAACTTGATACGCTATCTCTGTTTTGGATAGTGGCATGGGAATTCCAGTATGTGACTAACCTTCACACAAAATTTTTGAGGAAGGTAGGGTCAAAGGATCGTTAAAATAGGAAGTGCAGAAAGGAACGAACCTCTCTGACGAAATAGGCCTACTGGACATGGCGTAAATATGGTGAACCAGTGCCATGAATTCGAAGGTACCCATAAGGGATGAATACATTTCGACACCAATATTCTCAGTTGTCAGCTAATAATTGTCGACCACAACAATCGACGGTCCAACATATGCACTAGGGCTAGCGTACACAAAGGATAACTGGTCGATCGTCATGATCTTCCCATCGTGAGGAAAACAAAGAGTACAGAAGACAGACGATATGATTGCAGTCATAGCATAATTCCAATTGCATCCTAGTAACAAGTTATAGTCGATGGGTGCATCAACCACCTCGACATCCACCTCCACCGTCTTCCCACCTAAATGGACAAGAAAGGCAGGATGAATACCGTGAGGGCGGAAGGAATGACCGTTAAAAGCAGTCAACATAGTTGGAGACTGAGAAAGGGTTGGAGAGTCGAGGGATTTCCAACAAACCAAGGACATCACCCATATTGCAGCGCCTTCATGGACAACAGTACGCTTGATGGTATACTTCGAGTAACCCACGTGGATTTGGAAATCCACATGGTAAGGCAAGCGAGGCTTCACATATGTGACGTTGAACTTGATAACTTTCGATCCACAAGGATCTAGATATCCTAATGCAGATAGCAAGGCATTCCTCTATGAAGGACACGTCTGGAGTACCTCTAGAGATGACATTGCACAAGGGGTTTGACTCAAGTCCTCAATAATAGAGTAATTTTGGGTGGATCTAGCATTAGGTTTGTGGGTAAAGGGCTTAAGTACTCCTTTCGGAATACGAGGCAATGGCTCTAGTTTTTCGATCTGTAAGGGTGTCTCCGGAGGAGGAGGAGACTCTAGACCAGGTACAGTTTGTGGAGAACTGTAATCGTGAGACCAAGTGGCTACATTAACCTCAAATTTAACCATATTGGTGCATAAACGGTCACCATCTTGTGTCGGTGTGTTTTGACTCCCACTCACCATATTTCTGGCATTCAAGGAGCTCGATGCCATGTGTTGGTTATGTGGAAAAGGATTAGTCAACACAGCGGGTGGTAGAGATAAAAGCATCACATCTTCCGTGAGTTTGGGGAATAAATGGGTAAGGTGATCGTTTGTACAAAGATTACAGGGAAACTTCACCTTTTGCCTTTCTTTATTTCCCTCACCAACATTATTATTTGTCTTCTCATTATGACCATTTTCCTTGGGTTTATTATTATTCTTCCCACATTTACAATTATTATTACATCATTTCTTCTTATTCCCTCATGTTTGTTGGTTACCATTCGAGTTGGTCAATGATTTCACAGAGCGTACATCCGCCAATTGAGTGGGATTATAGGACACAGACGAAGTTGGCCCTCCTACAGACTGGTTTAGAGACAATTCTTTCAAATAGATTGTCACTAATTCTGCGGATTTCACATTGACGGAGCCCACAATGCCATCGGCATGAGGTCAAGGATTTTTTCTAGGGTCATATTTTGACCTCGGTGCATCAGGAAGAATCTCGTATAACATCCCAGACTGAGCATATATAATATCTAACTATTGGGCCTTAAAAATCTCTTCTTCCTCAGAAGTGACCCCGGATGTAGAAACATCCTTCGAAATATAAGGCAGGAGAGATTTAAGGAACCACTCTAGCAAGAATTCTGGAGGTATGTAGGCCTTGATCAACCTCTTCCATCTACGCCACTCCTGGATGTGATTCGAGATATGAGTGGTTCTATCCTGATGAAAGGTTGACAGAATTTCAATGCCATCATAGTAACGAACCGACAATTGGAAGTGGTTGAGGAAGACTAAAACCAACTAATTAAAGGTTATATATGCCCCACTAGGTAGCTAAATTTACCATTTCGTGGCAACCCCCGTGAGGGTGTGTTGAAACAATATTAACCGAATAGAATTGTCATTAAGGGAATTCAAAGAGCACTAAAGGTGAAAAGTGGTAACGTGATCACTAGGATCCTCACCAGTTCTTCCCTCGAATTTTGGAATATCCGAAGGAATCTGTTAAGCCCTGATATTGGCTCATTACCCCTTAATTGGGGCATATTAGATTAGTAATGCTATTTTATTTATGTCGGCTTTAGGCCATTATTTGTAATTTATATTAGTAATGTTATTTTGATTATGTCGGCTTTAGGCCATTATTTGTAATTATACCTCCTGGTCTCCTATATATACCAAGGAGACATTTTCATTTTGAATCATCTTGTACTTGAACATTTAAGTGGGGTAAAAGGAGGTTTCCCCCTCGAAGAGGATTATTTTATGAAATTATCACTTTTTCAAGGCGTTGAGTACTTTTCCTAAGGTTTTTATATGCTATATTGATATTTGGTTCTTAACATATGGTATCAAAGCTCAAGGTCTTGGGGTTTCGCTGCTACATCTGAGACACCGTGGAATTTTTGCTATAAATTGTTTTCTACAACGTTTCAGAAGGAACTGCTTGGAGAATATTTAGAAGACGGATCAAGGTACGTTGGGTTCAAAATTCAGCTCATGAGGCCTTATACTTTCGGAGATACAGCCTGTACAAGATAGGGTTCTTGAATCATCCTGAAATGAGTCATTACGGAATTTTTGCTATAAAATATTTTCTGTAATGTTTAAGACCCTGAAATTTGGAGGCCATTTACATAAATTGGTAATGTATCTGTGGTAAAAATTTCAGCTTCTGGGTCATCTTAAATTTGTAGATACACCCTGTGTAAGATAGGGTATCTGACTAGTCCTATTGACTAGTCTCAAGAAGGTGTTCCAGGTAAAAAAATCATAACTTCTTCCTAGAGTATCCACATTGCGTGGGACTGGTTGCATTGGATTTTGGATAGTCTATAGTATTTTGGGTGCGAGTTTCAAAATTTTATATCAATTATTTTGTGCGGGGCACACTATACAAGTGAGATATCCTGGAAAGGACAAAAATCGGCAAGTTGTGGGGAAGCTACCATAAATTCCACTTGGCACATCCAATTTTGATCAGACCTGTGGCATTGCAGAGAAGAAATATCAGAGAAATACATAAGAGAAAGTTTCATACCCAGAAGGGCCAAAAATTGGGA
>ML788383.1:221194-256169 GCA_009831015.1 Picea engelmannii
TAGCCTCATTATGAGTTGGTGCTCATATGTATGATAATGTAAAGAATGTAACTATTACTTATCATATAAAGAAAAAGAGGTTTTTACCCTGTATGGGTTTCCTCAGGAAATATCTGTCTCTGTGTTTCTCATATGTGTGACTGTTGTTGAATATGACATTGTTTATTCCCCTGCATTATTGTGATCATCATTTAGTGTCTCAGCAAAGAGTTTTAAAGAAGCATAATTGTTTAAGCACGGTAACAACTGATTCACCCCCCCCTCTCAGTTGACCAACAGGGACTACAAAAATATTTCTAAAGCTATCAAGATGATAATGAGAGGCTTATGAAAGATGAGCAACAACATGACTTCAATATCAAATTGATGCAAATCCTGGACATAATAGAAAATAAAATGGATAATGAGACAAAGACAAGTAGGTAAATATGTCACAATGGAGTTACTTCACACACACCTAGGATTTCTTTTTCCTACGGTTTTTCCTTGTTTATTAGTCATAATTAGTCATTATCCAGTCTCCTATATTTTAGGGGAGAATATTCCACCTGGAGAATATTCTCATTCAGTTGACGCTTCAGTTTGACTAGTTGAGTTGAGTTTAGATGATGCATTGGTTTTGTCATCATGCAACATTGGGATCATCACCAGATAATGCGCACTTGCCTTGGGATCATCACCATACTGGCGCATTACCCTTGATTTCCTGAGTTAACTCCTCACTACTCTCTATTCATTCAGTTAACTGAAGACTAGCTAACTAGTTAACTCAACTAGGTGGCAGTTCACTCCCGTAATTGCATGAGAGACTAGACTAGGTGGTAGTTCACTCACGTCTGCTAGTGTATTTCCAGATCACTCTAGACCACCAATATGGCTCATTAGTTACTCACGTATCCTATATCTATTGTAAATTATTCACTCTTTGAGTGTGGAAAACGGTTAATGAGAATTCTTTCATTTTTTCTCTCCTTCTTCTTCTTTCTCCAATTATCTCTGCAAATGTGTGTAGTATTTTCTAGCTAGATCTATTCTGTGGAAGTTCAACACATTTACATTGTATCAAAGCCTATGGACTGCTAAGCAAAATATACACCAAATTATTTTTGCAGGTACTGAAGATTGAAGAACGCAGAAAAGATGGAATTTATGTTTTACTCACCGATAATACTTCTCATGCCTCATAACTATTTGGAGTGGAAGCCAAAGATTCTAATTCTTCTTATAAGTAGAGGCTTATACCAAATAACCATGGAAATGGAAGTAGAGCCTGATTCCGTCGATGAGAAAAATGACTTTCTCAATAGACAAGATATGGACATAGGATTTATCTTCTTGTCTATCTCTCCAGAAATTCTCCATCAAGTATATGATGACTCATAGGAATCAACTCCAAATGAATTATGGACCATATTGGAGGTTCTATTCGGGAATAAATAAGATTGTGAAGATTTAATGCAACGGGTTGAACATATAGAGCCAGAAGAGAAGCCATCAGAAGATCCAGCCTCTTATTATGAAGAGTCTTCTACAAAAGTATTTGCACAAATTTGTATTCTATTAATTGAAGATGATGTCTACTCCATTTCAGATTTGTTTTCTGAAATTCATGTGGAATATATATGGCATGCATCTCAGGAGTCACATGCAGACACTTTTCCATGCGCAATGCATGCATCTCAGGAGACAAAAAGGGAGCCGTGCACATCAGACTGCATTCTAATATTTCTTGAGAAAAAATTTCAGAAACAAATTGGATATTTTAATTCCTCTCAGGAAAATATCCAATTTCAAAAAAATAATCGTCAGAAACGGAGTCCGGAAAGTGAAGTTGTGATCTTTTTAAAATCAACAAAATTTCAGCATTTTTCCGGAAACGGCCGCACGGTTTTCAAAGTTTCATCCAAAATTTATTTGGATATTTTTAATTACAAGAAGAGAAAGTGGATATGTGTGGACATATCAATGATGCATATACTTCATCAGATCCATCCAGACATCTACATCTTCAACAAAATCTTCAACGAGCACAAACTTGCACAGTTGCGAGGTCTTCTTGGAGTGAAGGACAAGGTTCCATAGCAACTGTTTTTTGTTCCTTCTCATTTTTTTTTACATACATTGTACCTTGAGGGGGGGTTTTCCCATGATGTTTTCCCTCTTTCCTCACTTTATTTCAGTGTATATTTTTTATTTGGGTACCTAACATGGCCTCGTTGTTGGGACCCATTCTTTATTTTCACTATAGTGATGTTCAAGGGGGGTGTTGGAGTTACTTCACACACACCTAGGATTTATTTTTCCTAAGGTTTTTCCTTGTTTATTAGTCATAATTATCCATTATCCAGTATCCTATATTTTAGGGGAGAATATTCCACCTGGAGAATATTCTCATTCAGTTGACGCTTCAGTTTGACTAGTTGAGTTGATTTTAGATGATGCATTGGTTTTGTCATCATGTAACATTGGGATCATCACCAGATAATGCACACTTGCCTTGGGATCATCACCAGACTGGCGCATTAACCTTGATTTCCTGAGTTAACTCCTCACTACTCTCTGTTCATTCAGTTAACTGAAGACTAGCTTACTAGTTAACTCAACTAGGTGGCAGTTCACTCCCGTAACTGCATGAGAGACTAGACTAGGTGACAGTTAACTCACGTCTGTTGGTGTGTGTCCAAATCACTCTAGACCACCAATATGGATCATTAGTTACTCACGTATTCTATATCTATTGTAAATTATTCACTCTTTGAGTGTGGAAAACGGTTAATGAGAATTCTTTCATTCTTTCTCTCCTTCTTCTTCTTTCTCCAATTATCTCTGCAAATGTGTGTAGTATTTTCTAGCTAGATCTATTTTGTGCAGGTTCAACACATTTACATGGTATCAGAGCCAATGGACTGCTAATCAAAAGCTACACCAAATTATTTTTGCATGTACTGAAGATTGAAGAACACAAAAAAGATGGAATTTATGTTTTACTCACCGATGATACTTCTCACACCTCATAACTATTTGGAGTGGAAGCAAAAGATTCTACTTATTCTCAGAAGTAGAGGCTTATACCAAATAACCATGGCAATGGAAGTAGAGCCTAATTCCGCCAATGAGAAAAATGACTTTCTCAATAGACAAGATATGGCCATAGGATTTATCTTCTTGTCTATCTCTCCAAAAATTCTCCATCAAGTATATGATGACTCACAAGAATCAACTCCAAATGAATTATGGACCATATTGGAGGTTCTATTCGGGAATAAAGAATATTGTGAAGATTTAATGCAACAGGTTGAACAGATAGAGCCAGAAGAGAAGCCATCAGAAGATCAAGCCTCTTATTATGAAGAGTCTTCTACAAAAGTATGTGCACAAATTTGTATTCCATTAATTGAAGATGATGTCTACTCCATTTCATATTTGTTTTCTGAAATTCATGTGGAAGATATATGGCATGCATCTCAAGAGTCACATGCAGACACTTTTCCATGCGCAATGCATGCATCTCAGGAGACAAAAAGGGAGCCGTGCACATCAGACTCAATTCTAATATTTATTGAGAAAAAATTTCAGAAACAAATTGGATATTTGAATTCCTCTCGGGAAAATATCCAATTTCAAAAAAACAATTGTCTGAAACGGAGTCTGGAAAGTGAAGTTGTGATCTTTTTAAAATCAACAAAATTTCAGCGTTTTTTCTGGAAACAGCCGCACAGTTTTCAAAGTTTCATCCAAACTTTATTTGGATATTTTTCATTACAAGAATATAAAGTGGATATGTGTGGACATATCAATGATGCATATACTTCATCAGATCCATCCAGACATCTACATATTCAACAAAATCTTCAACGAGCACAAACTTGTATAGTTGCAAGGTCTTCTCGGAGTGAAGGACAAGGTTGCATAGCAACTGTTTTTTGTTCCTTCTCATTTTTTTTTACATACATTGTACCTTGAGTGGGGGAGGTTCCCATGAGGTTTTCCCTCTTTTCTCACTTTATTTTAGTGTATCTTTTGTATTTGGGTACCTAACATGGCCTCGTTGTCGGGACCCATTCTTTATTTTCACCATAGTGATGTTTAGGGGGGGTGTTGGAGTTACTTCACACACACCTAGGATTTATTTTTCCTAAGGTTTTTCCTTGTTTATTAGTCATAATTAGTCATTATCCAGTATCCTATATTTTAGCGGAGAATATTCCACCTGGAGAATATTCTCATTCAGTTGATGCTTCAGTTTGACTAGTTGAGTTGAGTTTAGATGTTGCATTGGTTTTGTCATCATGGAACATTGGGATCATCACCAGCTAATGCGCACTTTCCTTGGGATCATCACCAAACTAGTGAATTACCCTTGATTTCCTAAGTTAACTCCTCACTACTCTCTGTTCATTCAGTTAACTGAAGACTAGCTGACTAGTTAACTCAACTAGGTGGAAGTTCACTCCCGTAACTGCCTTAGATACTAGACTAGGTGGCAGTTCACTCTCATAACTGTTGGTGTGTGTCAAGATCACTCTAGACCACCAATATGGCTCATTAGTTACTCACATATCCTATATCTATTGTAAATTATTCACTCTTTGAGAATGGAAAACAGTTAATGAGAATTCTTTAATTCTTTCTCTCCTTCTTCTTCTTTCTCCAATTATCTCTGCAAATGTGTGTAGTATTTTTTAGCTAGATCTATTCTGTGCAGGTTCAACACATTTACAAATATCAAATTGATGCAAATCTTGGATAGAATAGAAAATAAAATGGATAATGAGACAGATACAAGTAGGTAAATAAATCATAGGTCTCATGATGAGAAAATAAGAGAAGCAAGAAGTATTGGTAGGAATTGACCTCACTCGCCAATGCATTCATTCAAGAAAGAGTGCAATATCTCAAGTCGATATCCTGTTAGAAAGCATAAGAGAAGGTATGGGGTGGATGAGCTACATGGAGAAATGAATAATATCAAGCCTCCTACCTTTGACGATGAGCACAAGAAGGATGAAGATGCAGAGACTTGGCTACTGAGTATGAGGAAGTACTTCCAGGTGCATAATTATTCTATGTAGGCAGAAGGGAAAATTTCCATCTATCAACTAAAAGGAAAAGCATCAATGTGGTGGGATCAGTTCGTGCAAGTGCAACACATTAATGAAAATAAGGTTACTTGGATGGAGTTCAAGAGGTATTTTCAAAGGAAATACTCAACCAAGAGATACTATGATAAAAAAATGGAGTTGTTTGAACTCAAGCTTGGTAGTATGACAATAAATGAGTATGAAAGAAGATTCTTAGAGATGTTAAAATATGTTGCATTCATCAAGGTTGAGCAAGTTAAAATCCATAGTTACCTGAGTGGGTTTCCCTCATTTATCAGTGACAAGATACAATACGATGACCCCAAGACATTGGAGGAAACAATAAGGTGCGCTAAATGTCTTTATGATCGACAAAGGGGAATTCCAACTTTCCAAAAGGCTTGGGAAGGCAAGTTGAAAAGCAAGGTGGAACAAAGGAAGAAGGGGACTAAGCCACCCTTTTTCAGAAATACTGCGCAAGGACAACCAAGTCACAAGGAGCCTGGAATGACGGAGACAGTAGAGAAAAATCCAAGGAAACAACCTATTCAATGTTGGAGTTGTGGAAGAGATCATATGCGCAAAGATTTCCATCAAGGAGGTGATAAGGAAAGGACTGCGCATAGTGTACATCAAGCTGTGAAAATTGAAGATATGGGAAGAAATGTACCTAGGATTTACGTAGTGTTGGATAACAAGCAAGTTACGTTTCATTCGCACATGATTGAAGTGGAAGGTAAGATTAACAACCAACCCATTGATATTTTAATTGATTCAGGAGATATTCATAGTTATCTAGATCCTAATATGGTGGAAATATTCTGATTGTCGAGAAGCAAGCTTGGAAAATCTTGGTTGGTGTTGTTAGCTACAGGAGAAAAAAGGAAAATTAATGAAATTTTAAGGCATGTTCCATGGAAATGAATGGACTGCTCACAAATTTTGATTTTAATATTATACCTTTGGGATCATATGATTGCCTCATTGGTATGGATTGGTTGGACCAACATCATGATATTCTAGGCTGTTACAATAAGGCATTTACATGCTTGGACGAGGCAAGAAATTTAAAAACAGTTCAAGGAATTCCAAGAGTTGTAACTATTAGAGAAGTTTCACCCTTGCAATTGGACAAAATCTATAGGAAAGGATGTCAATTATTTGCAGTGCACATGGAAGAGGCACCTAAGGATAAAGTGCCAAATGTTGAAGATTATGCAGTACTAAAATAATTTGAGGATGTCTTTAAAGAGATACCGGGGTTGCCTCCAAAAAGAGATATTGATTTCTCTATAAATATGATGCCTGGAGTAGCACCCATATCCAAGACTCCTTATAGGATGAGTATGCCAGAGCTAAAGAAATTACAGATGAAACTCGAAGAGATTCTAAAGAAGGGGTATATACACCCAATTGTGTCACCTTTGGGTGCCCTTATATTGTTCATGAAGAAGAAGGATGGTATGTTGAGGCTTTGTATCGACTTCAGGTAGTTGAACAAAGTAACAGTAAATAACAAGTATCATTTTCCAATGATAAATTACCTCTTTGATCAACTGAGAGGCGCGCAAATATTTTCAAATATTGATCTCAGATCTAGATATCACCAAGTGAGAATTAAAGAAGAAGACATTGGTAAGACTTCCTTTAGAATGAGGTACAAACATTACGAGTTTACAGTGATGCCATTCGGGCTGTCAAATGCACCAACTGTATTCATGTGTTTGATGAATGGAGTTTTTAGAATTTATTTAGATAAGTTTTTCATTGTATTTCTGGATGACATACTTATTTACCTAAATTTTTAAGAAGAGCATGAGTAACACTTGAGGATGGTACTGCAAGTATTGAGGGAGGATCAAATTTATGAAAATTTGAGCAAGTGCTCATTTTACCAGCGATATATTCTTTATTTGGGTCATATCATTTCCAAGGAAGGAATAGTTGTGGATTCGGAAAAGATAAAATCCATTGAGGAATGGTCGACACCAAGAAAAGTCGCAGAGCTGAGGTCCTTCATGGGACTTTGTTAGGATTCGATCCTAACCCATCTCCATGGGTCATTAGTTAGTACAATATGTTTTCTATTTAATAAAGGCCAAAATTAGTTAATAATGCCTAATAAATAAAGAAGAATAACTCAATGTAAGAAGACCTAATAGAAGCTTTTGCTTCCAGAAAGATCTTACTCTAGAAGTTTCTTTAGAAGGTAGAATTAGTATAAATAAGAGTAAGAGGAATTGGATATTTTGTCTTGGAGATTATTATAATAGAGCTCTTCTCTGCTGGAAGTTGCCCCCTCAAAGAGGCAAGTGAACATTGCTATCATAATAAAGTTTCTCTTCCTGGTGACTATTCTGGTGTTATTTTGGTGTTCTTCTGATATTTTTCTCGATATATCATTATTCTTCTGTCATTTGTTGTTAAATATTTTATGTTCTGCAAAATATATTGTTTCAAGAATATTGCAAGTGGTATCATAGATCTTTCCAGGGAAAGAATTATGGGCTAATTTTTTTTTTCTTCAGGGTAGAGACGTATTCCAACATCTTTAAGCTACATAGATCTGTCATTATGCGCATAAACCTACTGTCAGGGAGTCATACACACAGGAAATACAAGTGGTTCTTAAGAACACGTATGTTGGCCACCCTTGCAACCCCTATTGCTACCCTTTCGAGTGGTAGCGCATCATACAACACCTATATACAGATCGACCTAGGCATCTTGAAGCCCTCCATAGATAAACTGATCGACTGCCTGACTGCTATAGTATCACCAAGAAAATCACTCGAGAAGTGATTCTCTAGTACCTGGGTAGTCAAGTAGTATGACTAAGGGTATGGTCTAGCCTCCTTAGTTGGTTCCCTAAGATATTGGGCTGAGTACTACGATTGGACCCCACAAATATTTAAGAGAGCTATAGCATAGGGAAAACCATTGACTGTAGATTCCCTACAAACCCTAACCCTTGGGAACATAATAGAAAAACAAAAGACAAGATCTATTGCAGTGCAACCTTGTCGTCTGCATTGGGGTTGTGAAATTACTACATCTTTGGTCCTGTTAATAATTTTTGCATTCCACCTTTGCAGTATTATTCATTTCAGAGTATAACTTTGTAGGAGTAAAAAAAAAAAATCCTTCAATTTTAAGACTTTTTTTTTTTCTGCGGACCCAACCCCCTTTGGGATGCCTTTCTTGAGACCTATCCCATTGGATTCCTATCTTTGTCTTAATCACCTGGGTACCTATCATTTTTAAGCCCATTTTTCCATTCCGACACCTACGCTTCTACCTAAGCCTTTACCATGCCTACCACTCGCTCTTAGCCCCAAGAAACCTTGGAGGATAGAGTGTCCCACCTGGAACAACACATTGATGGAAACATAGCTTCCCTCTGCAATGAATTCACCACAACCCTTGAACAAAAATACAATAAATTGGTGCAACTCTTTAGGGGTAAGAATGTTGAGCACAACCTAGAAGAACTTCAGTCTTCTCATTATGAACATACTCAGTCCACCCGCTCTCCTTGGCATGGATGATTTTAGGGGCTAAATTTTGTTGATGGGCTAATTTTCCATGGTTTTTCCAAAAACGAGATTCGCTATTTTAAAAATTATTCGCCCAAATTCTATAGGATAAAATTATTTTACCTTAAAAATCGCCAAAATTTTATAAAAGCTATATAAAATCCTTATAAATTTGAATATTTTTACAAAAATATCGCTAAACATTTATAGTTGGCATATGAAGGATTAGTAAGATTCGCCAAGGTTTCTACATTTTAAAACAAATTTCCATCCTTAAAATCATCCCTACTCCTTGGGGTTCTCCACCTTTTTGGACTAAGGTGACTAAAGTTGACATGCAAAAATTTGATGGTTCCAACCCATCCGGGTGGGTTTCTCAAATGGAACAATACTTCTCCCTTCATGATATTCAAGATGATGAAACCAAACTCCATGTAGGGGTTTTGTACATGGATCAAGAACGTTGGAAATGGTGGCAGTGGCATAAGAAATGTTATCCAGGACCTCCCAATTGGAACAGGTTCTCCAAATACGTTTGTGCCCATTTTGATAGGGAATCACAATTTTTGGGTTGACTCACTAAGTTGCACCAAAATGTATTTGTCACAAAATTCATCACGACATTTGAACAGTTGGCTATCCATACTGAGGGATTATCTGATGAATTTTACCTCGAATGTTTTATCAGTGGTTTAAAAGAAGCTATCAAGGCTCATGTGAACATGCATCATCCTACTACCTGGTTGCAGGCATGTCAATTAGCCAACAAAGTAGAGACCATCCTCCAGGCGCCATCCTTGAAGGATCCATTTACCACCCGTCCTCTCCCAGGGGCTACCCCTGCTCCGACCCAAATTTTGAAGGTTCAAAAGGTCTCTCCCGCCGAAATGGCGGAACGTCGCAAGCAAGGCCTTTTCTACTATTGTAATCAAAAGTATGCACCAGGGCATAAATGTAGAGAACAAAAGTTCTTTCATATTATGCATCAACTTTCTCTTCCAATGACGACATCCCATTAAATGAGGTTTTATACCAAGAGGTGGCTCAACCAAGTGATCCTATCGAAGATCTAGTTGTCACGCCGATGGAATCCGTGGAATCAGTCATCTCGCTTCATGTACTCTCAGGTATTTCGACCCCACATACATTGAAGATCAAGGCCTACATTAAACATAGGCCAGTTGTGGTGTTGATTGATAATGGTAGCACCCATAATTGTATTCATAGAGGCTCGATGATGAGATCCATTACTTTGTCTTCTCTATTTCTAATTTTCAAATCCTCATCACTAATGGTGGTACTATGAAGTGTGGGGGGCATTGTGAAAATGTCAAACTCCAAATGGGTGATTACCATATGAAAACCCACATGTTCTCTATTGCCATGGGTGGTTGTGATAAATTGTATTAGGCATGGAATGAATTCCCACTCTGGGGCTGATCACAATGGATTATCAAGAATTATATATGAGATTCATCCAAGAATCTCACCCCTATACTCTCATGGGTCTCCAAGAGGGATCTCCTGAAATCATCAACTCTCACAGGATGGAAAAAATCTTGAAGAAATTCCACCATGGTGTGATTTCTCAATTTAATGTCATCCAGGTCACTGAACATGTCTCCCAGGTAGTTCCTCCTAGCCTGCAACTAATCTTGGACAAGTACCCCAAGATCTTTGAGATTCCTACATCCTTACCTCCTTCCAGGGGTGAGCATGATCATAGCATCCCTCTCCTTCCAGGAAGTCAACCCCCCAATGTACATCCCTACAGATATCCCTTTTCTCAGAAAAATGAAATAGAAAAGATGGTACATGAATTACTGGAGGCGAGGGTAATTCTCCCTAGTACTAGCCCATATTATTCACTGGTGGTGATGGTTTTAAAGAAAGAAGGTACTTGGAGCATGTGCCTTGATTTTTGTGCCTTGAATAAACTAACCATCAAAGATAAATTTCCCATTCCTATCATTGATGATTTGTTGGATGAACTACAAGGTGACTATGTATTCACCAAATTATACATTCACTCTGGTTATCACCAAATCCGAATGAAGGAGGTAGATATTCCAAAGATTGTTTTCAAAACTCATGAGGGCCATTATGAATTCTTGGTCATGCCTTTTGGCCTTTGCAATTCTCCATCCACCTTCCAAAGTCTCATGAAAAACTATTGAAACCTTACCTTCAGAAGTTTTTCTTGGTTTTATTTGACAATATCCTCATTTATAGCCGCACCTAGGATATTCATCTTCTTCATGTGGACAAAGTCCTTCACTTTCTACAGGAAAACCAATTGTTTGTCAAAAATACCAATTGTTCATTTAGCGCCAACGAAGTGGAATACTTGGGGCACATTATCATCCAAGATGGGGTAAAACTGGACCCCAAAAAGATACAATATATGCAAGAATGGTCATGACCAATGACCTTAAAGAACCTAAGGGGTTTTATTGGTCTCACATGCTATTATAGGAAATTTGTCAACCATTATGGAAAAATTGCCAAGCCCTTGACTAACCTCCTTAAAAAGAATGCATTTCATTGGACACTTGTTGCTGAGCAAGCCTTCACAGAGTTAAAGAGGGCCATTTGCACTACACCTATCCTAGCATCTTTTGAATTCAAAAAAACCTTTATGGTGGAATCAGATGCTTCAGGTATGGGTATAGGTGCAACACTCACCCAAGATGGTCTACCCTTGACATTTACTAGCCAAGCGTTGAGTGGTCACAATCTGGGTCGATCTACGTATGAAAAAGAAATGATGGTCATTCTCCATGCAGTGCATACCTGGTGACCATATCTCATGGGAAATCATTTTCATATTAAAACAGATCACCATAGCCTGAAATTGTTTTTTTGGAATAGCGATTATCATCCCCAAAACAAAATAAGTGGTTGAAAAAATGTTGTGTTATGATTATGAAATCATATACGAAAAGGGAAAATATATTATAGTAGCAGATGCATTGTCAAGACAACATGAGGAGGATGACTACCTCTTTGCTTTATCCTTATCGGTCCCTGATTCGATCTAAGAAGTGTGCCAAGAGTGGCTAAAGCACCATACTACCTCCAAATTAATTCAATGTCTTCAGGAGGACCCTAATCCTCCCACTGGCTACACTTGGCAGGATAATATTCTTTGATATAAGGATCGCCTAGTTCTCTCACCCTCCTCAGCACTCAAGCCCAGACTCTTAAATGAGTTGCACTCCTCAGCTATAGTGGGTCATTTGGGCTTCCAAATGACATATTCTCGTGCTCTTCGTTATTTTTTTTGGGCAGGAATGAAGAAGGATATACTTCAATTTGTCACAGAATGTGAGGTGTGTCAGCTTAAAAAAGTTGAAACGGTCAAGTCTCCAGGCATCCTACAACCCTTACACATTCCATCTTCTTTGTGGACAAAACTCTCCATGGATTTTATAGTGGGACTTCCTAAAGCCAGGAACAATTCTGTCATCATCGTGGTGGTTGATTGTCTCTCCAAGTATGCTCATTTTTGTCCCTTACCTCACCCTTTCACCCCAACACTCATAGCACAAGTATTCCTTGATCATATTTTCAAGCTACATGTCATGCCAAACTCTATTGTCTCTGATTGTGACCCAACTTTCACCATCACATTTTGGCAAGAGCTGTTTAAATTGCAGGGCAACCAACTAAACATGAGCACATCTTATCACCCCTAGTCAGGGATGATTTTAGGGGCTAAATTTCTCTCATGGGATAATTTTCCATGGTTTTTCCCCATAAAAGATTCGCTATTATAAAAATGATTCGCCCAAATTCTATAGGATCAAATCATTTTACCTTGAAAATCGCTAAAATTTTATAAAAACTATATAAAATCCTTAGAAATTTGAATATTTTTACAAAAATATCGCCAAACATTTATAGTTGGCATATGAAGGATTAGTAAGATTCACTAAGGTTTCTACACTTTAAAATAAATTTCCATCTTTAAAATCATCCCTACCCCTAGTCTGATGGCCAAATAGTAGTCAAAAAATGTTTGGAAACCTACTTGCGTTGTTTTGCTTCAGACAAACAACACCAGTGGGTGTAGTGGCTTCCCTTGGTAGAATGGTGGTATAATACTTCCTACCATACAACCCCTAAAATGACCCCATATGAAGCAGTGTATGGCCAAAGGCAAACAACAGTCACTACCTATATTCTTGTTACATCCAAGGTACAATCTATTGATATAATGATGCAAGGTCATACAACCACTCTAGCATCTCTAAAGGATAACCTCCACATGGCCCAAAATTTCATGAAGCAACATGCATACCAACATCGTTCATAAATGGTTTTTCAGGAAGGTAATCAGGTGTTTCTCAGGCTCCAACCTTACAAGCAAACATCTCTCAAAGCTCAGGGACATCACAAATTGGCACCTAAGTTTTATGGAACCCTACCAGATCATCAAGCGTATTGGTTTTGTGGCTTACAAATTGGCCCTTCTTGCTACTTCCAAAATCCATCTGGTGTTCCATGTTTCCTGTATCAAGAACGTAGTGGGACAAAATTGCAGAGTCCAAACCATGCTGCTAAAATTAGATGAAGAAGGTTCTCTGTGGCTCCAACCAAAAGTAGTCCTCAATAACCATGAACGTTAGTTGTGTGGTCGCACTATCAAGAAAGTGTTGATCAAGTGGAAGGACACAAAACTAGAGGAGGCAACCTGAGAACCCGTGACCATACTTCAATAGTTTATGTGCCTGTAACCTTGAGGACAAGGTTGTTTTTGAAGGGGGAGGGCATGTTAGGATCTGATCCTAACCCCTCTCCATGGTTCATTAGTTTTATGTTTAATTAATGTCGACATTAGTTAATAAGGCCTAATAAATAACGAAGAATAAGTCAATGTAAGAAGACCTAATAGAAGCTTTTGCTTCTAGAGAGATCTTCCTCTAGAAGTTTCCTTAGAATGTAGAATTAGTATAAATAAGAGTAGGAGGCATTGGATATTTTGTCTTGGATATTATTGTAATAGAGCTCTGCTCTGCTGGAGGCTACCCCCTCGAAGAGGAAAGTGAACATTTCTATCATAATAAAGTTGCTCTTCCTGGTGACTATTCTGGTGTTATTATGGTGTTCTTCTGATATGTTTTTGGATATATCATTATTATTTTGTCATTGCTTGCTAGATATTTTTTGTTCTACATAATATATTATATCAGGAATATTGTAGACTTGAAGGTTACTATAGAAGACTTATTGAAGGATTCTCAAAGATTGTGCATCCAATTTTGCAAGGACTTTGGATTGTGCAAGGAGTTTTCAGCATGAGTTTGTTGACAAGTGTGCCAATTTTGAGAATTGTTGATTCAGATGTAGACTTCGTTGTGTGCACGAATACATGGAAGGAAGGGATTGGTAGAGTCCTTAGTCAGAATGGGCATGTGGTGTGCTATGGATCAAGAAAGTTAAAATAAAATGAAAGGCTATGTGCTACCCATGACTTATAATTGGTAGCTATATTGCATGCCTTGAATATGTGGCAGCAATATCTCATGGGTAAAATATTTGAGCTGAGGACAGATCATAGTGGTTTGAAGTATCTATTTGGACAACCACGTTTAAATGCCAGACAAAGAAGGTGGTTATAATTTCTCACTGAATATGACTTTGACATAAATCATATCAGAGGGAAAGAGAACAAGGTGGCTAGCGCACTCAGTAGGAGGGTGCATGAGATGCATGCTTATATAGCCATTAGCATGTATAAATCATATTTGTGTGACATAATTTTTTAAGTTTCCAAACCAAATAAACATTATGAGGACATAAAGGAGAACTTACAACAAGGTGTGTTGCAGCAAAAAATCGAAGGTTATGAGTTAAAAGAGGTTGGAATCCTCATGTATAGACACAGAATCTATGTGCCAAATGATTAGGAGTTGAAAAGTATGTTATTTTCAGAGATGCATAAATTTCATTATGTTATACATCTAGGCTATCAGAAGATAATTGTCACAGTCAAAAAGAAATATTATTGGCCAAGTATGAAAAAGGAGGTTGTTGATTTTATAACTAGATGCCTTGAATGTCAAAAGGTCAAGGTTGAGCACATACATCCAGATGGTTTGCTACACCATTTTCCCATTCTTGAGTGGAAGTGGGAAGTCATAACTATGGATTTCAACACTAAGTTACCTAGGACTGCTAAGCAACATGATTCTATTATGGTTGTGGTGGACAAGCTTACTAAATCTTCCCATTTTATTCTAGTAAAAACCACACACAAGGCAACCGACATTGCAAACATATACATGAGAGAAGTTGCTAAGATGCATGGTGTACCTAAGAAAATTGTGTATGACAGAGATTCCAATTTCACATCAAAATTTTGGAAAGGGATATTCAAAGGAGTTGGGACAAATATGAACTTTAGCACAACCTATCACCTTGAAACAGATGGAAAAATAGAGAGGGTAAATTGGGTGATTGAATATATGCTCATAATGTATGTGATGGATAAACCATCAAAATGGGAAGACAACCTTCACTTGGTAGAGTTTTCTTAAAACAATGGGTATCAAGCATATTTAAAGATGATCCCATTTGAATCACTTTATGGTAGAAAGTGCAGCACGCCAGTGAGTTGGGACAACCCAACAGACCGGGCAGTAGTTGGGCTAGTTATGCTCTGAGAAATGGAAGAATAGATGGTAAAGATAAGGAAAATTTTAAAGGCTGCCCAAGACAAGCAGAAAAGTTGTGCAGACAAAGGATGCACCCACATAGAGTTTAAAGTGGGTGACCACGTGTTCTTGAAAGTTAAAGCCAGACCCAATTCCCTGAAGTTGAGAAAATTGTTCTAAGTTGGCAGCGCGCTATTATGGGCCATTTGAGATCCTAGAGAGGATTGGTCCTATCACATATATGCTTGCATCCTTGTGTATTCATAATTTTTTCCATGTGTCATTGCTTAAAAAGTACGTACTTTATGCTAATCATATTATTGATTGGAATGTGATTCGTGTGGAGCCAGAAGGTGATTTTTGAGTGCAACCGGTTTGTATATTGGATCAGAAAATCAAACAACTCTGAAATCGAGCTATGGAGTTGGTAAAGGTCCAATGGAACTGGTACAGTCTTGAGGATTTAACTTGGGAGCATGAGGATGCTATGTAGGTAGAGTATCCACATCTTTTTGAAGATTTTTGAAATTTTGTATGTACATGTGTATATGATGCACTGAGGACAATGCATAAATAAGGTGGAGGGGAATGTAATGTCCCTAATACAAACCCTTTGTAATTGTACATATAGGCTAGTGAGCCATTGGTACCAATTGTAAATGTAAATGTACAAAAAGTTCGGTGAGTTGATCGCACCAAGTTTTGGTTTTTGCGTGCACCAGAGAAGTGCACAGGGATTTGTTATCAAAGAAAGGGTGTGTAAATTTAATAGCATTGTGCATACCTAAGTAAGTGCACAGGATTTTTCATCAAAGGAAGGGTGTGTACATTCCATAGTGTTTTTCACCCCTGGGTAAGTGTGCAAGGTTTACTTGGAGGTGCACATCGAGCTGGTTTATGTGTGTGTGTGTGTACTGAGGCCGGAATGCACGTGTGGTTATGAGTCTAGTGAGTCGGGACACAAATAGGCTAGTGCGCCTATCCTTGTAAGTGGAATTATACTCAAGTCATTAATAATATCATATCGTTGTGTGCAAACAAATCATATGAATAGAGATGGGGGGATAACTCCAACGAAAAGGGAAAAGGGGTGACTTAAGTCTTAGGGAATATTTTATTATTATTTATGGAAAAGTGTAATTTATGGATAAATTATTTTATCCTAAGTTCTCGGGGATGGGACCGAGTCACCAAGTGGATAAATCTAGTTTTAAAGTTGACAAGTGTCGATTTTAAGGGATGCAATATATATTTCTGACCTTAGTGTATTTTGGGGTATTTTTTTATTACTCGTATGCAGAAGGGGGTCAGACTATCCGGGAAAAATACTACTATTACCTTTTCTGTCGAGAGAAGCTTGTAATGGGTTTTCATGTAATGTAACTAGAGATTTGTTGTTGAAGAGGCGAGTTTTCAAGCTCCTGAGAAGTTTCTCTAGGTGATAGATGTGTTGTCGAAGAGGTGGGTTATCATGCCCGTGAGCATTCTCTCCAGGTGATAGTTTTGTTGGGAATTGTTCCCTGGTGCATTGGGCATTAGTTGCAGGGCTCTGAGACTTCATGTATGGCCTGTTGTTGGAACCCTGGAAGGGAAGTGGGGCAGCCAAGGGACTGTTGAGTATAGAATGGGCACACTTCCTTGGGTATAATAAGTGTGTGGGGAATGAGAGACTGTAGACTAGTTGCAACAATGGCACCTTGGATTGAGCATTTATGTTGAGTATCAGACCTTAGCATGGAATTAGGAACCATTTTTCTCTAGTGGAGTTAAGCCCCAACTCGGGGGTGACCTATTGCTGAAATATTATGAGCAATAGAGTCTATGGCTGGGAGAAACGCATGAGTTTTGCATGCAGTTGGTGACATTTCATAAAAGTTAAGTGTCTTTATGTGCTTGTCTCGTTTATTGTGTGCTTAATTATATATGTTTAATATGGGTTTAATTCTTGTATGTTGTTACATATAACTAATTGTTGTTATTCTGTATATTGTTCCTTGCACATGTAAGTGTGGTGTTGATAGCCAGTAATTGTAGTTGTGCATGAGTATGATAGTTGTTGATAGTTTTTCTTATTAAGTTAACGTTATGATTTTGGTCATGAGTCTTCGAGGAAATGTTTGAATGAATGGCCTTGTGAATAGGAAAGTAGTCTATGTGCACAAGAGGTTGGAATTCATTTGTGTGTTCAGGGAAATAGACCCCACGCACAAGAAAAATCAGAATTGGCATGTGATGACAGAATGGATTACGCGCACAGTAGTGTTGTGTGTTCGATATATTCATGTGTGCAATTTTATTCTATTACTTTTGGGTTTTTTAAGTTGTGTAAAAGAGGAAAGTTAGTGTGGCACGACTTAGCTTGAGGTTGAGCACGATACTTCAAGTGATACTGCATAGACTAGTGTTTAGAGTAGAATTTGCACAATGTATTTTGGAATAGCATTGTTCAGTAGTAAGATGGATGATGTTGCAGATTGGTATCTAAGTAGTTTGGTAACATGGATGTTGCATTATGGTATCAGAGCGACAAAAGTTGAGATTGTGTGATGTGGCCCAACCTGGGTGGTTGGGGACGTTACATTGTGGTATCAGAGCAAACAAAGTTGAGATTGTGTGGCGTGCCCCAGCCTGGGTGGTTGGGGACGTTACATAAATGGATCTAATGTTGTATCTACTACAATCTTGAATAATGATAGAGAATCTAGATGATCCTCCTGACTAACTAGGGTGTGCCTTCCAACACTGAAATCAATCACTATGGTAGTTTCTCCCTGGAAATACACAAAAACCCACAAAGTCTCTTAAATTCTCTCTGCAATTCAATTCTCAATCTCAATATTTGATAATGAGAGGAATTAGGGTTATCCTCCCATTTATACTTTACTCCCATTCTAATTCCTCATTCACTTTATTTACTTAAAGTGACTTTTCCTAAATTTTGACTTTAATTATTCTTTTAAGTCACTTAATCACATTTTTTCCACTTTATTACTTAATTTCACTTTCAACTTAGGATTTTCTAGTATATGAAACTAAACAGTTCTTTATTCCCTTTTTCTCCCGACTATAGCCTACAAGAATCAATAAAGGCTACTGAGTCACTCCTCCTGGAGTCATCACTGGGAAAGGGGCATTACAGTCCTTTCCCAAGATTGTTTTTCCTCAAGCAACTACAAGCTAGGGTGTTGTAGAATCTAATCTCCCTCCCATGTAGCATCCTTAATTGGTAGACCTATCCACCTGAGCAGACAGTCCCTGATAATTCGACTCCTCAACTTTTGCTCTCTGATCTCCAAAACCTCCTCGGGGTCCAAATCCAATCGACCTTCCTCATATAATGGGGGAAACTCCATGGAAGTAGTAATCTGTTGTCCTAAATCCTTTTTAAGGCATGACACATGAAACACAATATGGATTTTACTTCCCTCTGACAACTCAAGCTCATAAGCCACCTCCCCCACTCTCTTGATAATCCTGTAAGGGCCATAGAATCTCGTCTTCTATTTCTTTACCCCACTTCTTTTCAATGAATATTGTCTATAAGGTTGTAGACTAAATACCAAGTCTCCCTGCTCAAATATGTGCTTGATCCAATGCTTATCTGCCTATATATTTTGTTGATTCTGGGTCGCCTGTAAATTCTCCTTAAGGATCTTAAGGATCTCTTGATTCTCTTGTATCCAGTCTTTGGCTTTGGGAGCCCTACTGTCCCCAAATACCACATTTAAAAATAATGGATCATCGTATCCATACAATTCTCTAAAGGGTGTCATCCCAATGGACATGTGATGGGTAGTGTTATAATAATGTTCACCCATGTGTAACCACTTAGTCCATGCTCATTGTTGCCCCCTCAAAAAGTTCATCGGATATCCTTCCACCCACTTGTTTACGATATCGGTATACTCGTATGTATGTGTATGATAATTGATGCTTAGTGTCATCTCTATACCTACTAACCTAAACAACTCTTTCCAGAAAGAACTAATAAATCTGCTATCCTTTCCATTGACTATGTACCTTGAAAATCCATGGAGTTTGAAAATCTATCTAAAGAACAAATATGTGACTTATGTTTCCTTGTACTCTGAAGGTATCACAAAAAAATTTGTGAAATTGGTCAATCTGTTGACCACTACATAAATACAGTCTCTACCTTGCACCTTGGGTAGGCCCGTGATGAAATCCATTGAAATGCTCTCCCATTTCTACTCTGGGATGGGTAATGGATGAAGTGACCCTGTAGGATGTGTCTGCTTCGACTTGTTCTGTTGACAAGTCACACACTCTCTAATGTTCCTAAACACATAATCTTTGAGACCCTTCCATGAGAATATCTCCTTGATTTCCCTGTAGAATTTAAAATACCCCTGATGCCCTGCTACTGGTGAATCATGTGTTGCATTCAAAATCTTCTTTTTGAGGTAATATTCTAGAACCAATTAGATCTGATATTTATAGAATATGAAGTCATCTAGGACTCGGTATCTGTTATCCTGTACCTTTCCATCCATCACCTCACAATCGAATTGGTTCTTGGAGTACTCCACCAATAAGTGACCCTTCCAATCAACTAATATCTCTAATAGTGAACAACTCGCTGGTATCCGGGATAATGCATCTGCAAAAATATTCTTCTTTCCTTTAACATACTCGATGTCAAAGTCATAATATTGGACCTTGGTGACCCACTTCTATTGTCTTTCATTGAGGTCATTTTGATCCATAAAGTACTTCATACTGTTATGATCAATCTTCACCAAAAATATGTTTCCCACTAGATATTGTCTGAATTTTCCTAAGGCATGCATGATGGCAAGAATTTCCTTGTCATATATAGGGTTGAGCCTCTCGGGCTCCCTGATTTTCTTGCTCTCAAAAGCTATGGGGTGGTCGCCCTGCATCAGCATTGCTCATATCCCCTCTCTTGATGCATCACACTCCAATACAAATGACTGATTGAAATCAGGTAGTTCTAGCATTGGGCAAGTGCTCATCACTTACTTCATCTTGTCAAATGTTTTATGTGATTATACAGTCTAATTGAATGATCCTTTCTTGGTGAGGTTTGTGAGTGGTGCTCCTAACTATGAAAATCCTTTCACAAACCTTTTGTAATAACAACACAACCCGAAGAATCCTCTCAGCTCTGTGAGTTTCCTAGGTGTTGGCCAATACAAAATGGCTTGAATATTTTCCTAATGTACCTGAACGCCTTGTGCACTGATGATGTGGCCTGGGTATAATATCTCTGTCATGCAAAATTCTCACTTCAAATCCTTGGCATATAATGACTCTGACTGCATAATACTCAACAACTCATCTAGATGTCTTAGGTGCTCCTCCCAAGTCCTGTTGTAAATGATTATATCATCAAAGAAAACCAATAGGAATTTCCTCAGCTTTCTATTGAAGATATGGTTCATTAAAGATTGGAATGTTGTAGTTGCATTGGTCAACCAAAATGGCATGACCAAAAACTCGAAATGAACAAAGTGGCACCTGAATGTTGTCTTCTCAATGTTCTTCTCCCTAATGTTGATCTGATGATAACTTGAGCGAATATCAATCTTCAAGAAGTAGATGGCTCCATGAAACTCGTTCATCAACTCATCTATTCTCTGAATGTGGTATATGTTATTTATTTTTTTCTTATTTAGTGCACAGTAGTTAATGCACATTCTCATAATTACATCCTTCTTCGTGACTAGAACAACTGAAGAAGTGAAGGGACTATATCTGGGTCGGGTATGCCCCATCTCAAGCAATTCCTTGATTTCTTTCTCAATCTCATCCTTAAAAATTTTAGGATGTTTGTAAGGTACTGGGTCACTGGTTTAGCCCCCTCCTCCAGCTCAATAGCATGCTCAAACCCTCTTTCTGGAGGTCTCCTTGGAGGAATCTGTCCAAAAACCTGTTCATGCTTCCCCAACAACTCTCGTATCTCTGTGTGGTACCTTTTTCTTCCATCTGATGCTCACTATGTAGTGATCAAGCACTCAGTTTCATATGCTACATCACCGTGCATGAATATTCTCTCCATCCTATTTGTTGAAACTGTCCTCGGTTTCCCATTAGACATTCCCCTCAACACGACCTTCTTTCCCTCAACATATCTGAATCCCATATCCAAATTCTGGTAGTTCATGGTAATCTTTCCCAACGAATACATCCACTAGACCCCCAAGGATATATCTATATCAGATAGGTCAACTACATAAAAAAAATTAGTCACCAAGTAGTTTTCTAATTTCAATTCCAGATTCAGAATTATGTCTAGATAGGTCATGTTGTAGCCATTTTCCAATACTACGTTGAATCCCTCAAACTCCTTTGTCTGCAAGCCTCTCCTGGCCACCAATGATGCATAAATAAAGTTGTGGGTCGCCCCACCATCCATCAAGGTTGTGACTCGCTGCCCCTGAATGACTCTCTTTATCTTGAGGGTGTTTTGTTGGGGAACTCCCGATAGAGTTTCTATGATGCTACCCTTAACCATTGCATGTGGCTTTTCCTCCTCACGTGGTGGTTCCCCCATATATGGTTGTGTCCTCTCCCTTATTTTTGTCTCATGAGTATGCTCCTCTCCTCAACTACTAGAATCAATGTCATGTGTAGGTGTTGTTGTCTCCTCCTCATCACTATCTAAGACCACCTCCATATAATGGACCTTCCCTTTTCCCATGCACTTTTGGCCTGGCACCCAAGTCTTTTTACATGTGAAGAAAATTTTCTTCCTCAATAACTCCAGTCGAGTCTCATCATCAAGCTTATCCTTCATTTTACACTCCCTCTAAAAGGGTTTTTGGTCTTTGTTTCCTTGTGGGATGAAGGGTTTGGAAAATTTTGTGTACTTCATCACTGCATCCTCCATGTCTCTAGTGCATATGATAACATCCTATAATGTGTGTGGTTTGAATGCTTTCACCCATCCTCTCAATGGTTCTGAGAGCCCCTCGGTGAAAAAAATAATCAAACGTTGTTCTGACACGTCTGATACTGTCATTTCCAGTCTATGAAAGTCTGTAATGAATGCTTTGGATGACCCTGTTTGTCGCAACTGTTCCAAATATTGGAAGTGAATATCTGGATCCTTTTTATCAAAGAAATCCATAATATTCTCTATGAGATCCCTGTGAGATGTAATGCGATTGTGACCCAAGGTGACCAATCCATGATACCACCACTCGTGGGCCTCCCCCTCAAGATGTAAAGTGGCGAAACTGATGGCTTTTGGTTCAAACATTCGATTGAGCTGGAAATAAGTATCAAGCTTTTGTACCCATGCTCTGGCTGAGCATTTAGTAGACCCATCAAAGGAGGGGATTGTTAGTTTCCCAACCTTGCTAATGAAATCAATATTCTATTGTGCTCCTCTCGACAACTCTCTGGGTCTATTTCTGTACTTTATGGTACAAAACTCTTGTAAACTTATATTTTCATGAAACTCAAGACCTAGAGCCATATACTTTGTCTTGCACTCTGTGAAATTCTCTATTGGTTTTCCCTATCCATGGTTCCATATCTACTATCCTCCCTAGAAGTGAGGGAAAAGCGGTCTAGGAATTTTGTTTACTAATGTAGTGTAAGTGTGAGTAAGTCACTGACTACCACTATCCCCTGTTATGTTCCCACTATAACCACTCGCTCCACCTGCGCCACTTGCACCAATGTTACCCATGCTTCTCTGAATTTCCTGTGTACTGGCCTCCATCTATGCAATAACCTGCATCATCACATCCTGGCCCCTGGAAAGGTCATTCAATATCCTCAATGTATTGTCCAATGGTGGGGCTTGTCCCTTTCCTCTTTCTTCTAGATGTTCATGCTTGCCACCCATTTCTTCTTTTTCCTC
Organism: Picea engelmannii; assembly: GCA_009831015.1. NCBI lineage: Eukaryota > Viridiplantae > Streptophyta > Pinopsida > Pinales > Pinaceae > Picea > Picea engelmannii. The sequence continues at coordinate 244,326 of ML788383.1, forward strand.
TACTTCTATCTCTGAACTGATACAGATCTCTTCCTCGACTTTGGTCTCTGAAAATCAATGTGGAAAGGATTATAATCCTCTCTTTATCTGTGTTGCTTCCTTTCCCTTATGTCCTCTCTCGGTTATGTGACATACTCGTCTCCAATGTGTCATCTTCCCTCTACATAGTGTTCCTTGCTCCTGGAATCATGAGTTGTTTTACTCACACGTTGGCAAGATATCTAGCTCTGATACCACTAAAACATCCCAAATACTGATTTGGCTATTTGACTGAAGTTTCTTTGGGTTTTTGAATGCAGTTTCAAGGATTCTCAATCTGGTTTAGTTTATTCTCATAATGTTTGGGATTCTAATCTTGTTTTCACTGCATGCAAATAGTTTTGTTGTCGAAACAATGTTCTTTATTGCACTAATGGTAAAGACTGAAATTACAATAAATGTAATACTAGAATATAAGTAAAACACTACTAAATTGCTTGAAACTCTTCATATTGATCTTTATAAGTCTAGATCTAAACTGGAATACATGGTCATACAAATGAAATACTAGATCTGCTACATGTGAGTGTGGGTTTGTTGCGTGCAAGTCCAAATATGTTGTTGGATGGAAGATGCGTTGCATGCACAGTGAAATATGTTGCATGCACTGAGAATACGTTGCATGCAATGGAAATACGTTGCAAATGCTATCACTGATGAATGGTGAATCTCTTGTGGATAGATCTGCTATATGAGAGTAACGAAAATACCATATCTGCTACATGTGAGTGTGGATCTGTTGCATGCATGTCCAAATATTCCATTGGATGGAAGATATGTTGCATACATGGTGAAATATGATGCATGCACTGAGAATACACAGATTTGCTGCTATCTGATGGGATAACGTCTCTCCTGAACCTCCACGCTTTCCTCTAGATCAATCTTGTAACTCCCACGCCCTCCAAGCACCAAGGGTGAGTCTTTGAACTTCCTTGACTGATGTGAATCCCTCTTAATGGATCCAATGCTTTATCTGTTGCAATCCTGAAGAACGATGGAGAATATGGATGATTGTCTCGACTAACTAGTGTGTGTCTTCCAACACTGAAATCAATCATTGTGGTGGTTTCTTCTTGGAAATCCACAAACTCCCTCAAAGTCGTTTTCCTTCTCTCTGCAATCCAATTATCAATCTCAATAATTGATAATGAGAGGAATTAGGGTTATCCTCCCCTTTATACTTGATTCCCATTCTAATTCCTCGTTCACTTTATTTAATTAAAGTTACTTTTCCTAATTTTTTACTTTAATTATTATTTTAAGTTACTTAATCACATTTTTCCCACTTTATTACTTAATGCCACTTTCAACTTAGGATTTTATGGTATGCGACACTAAATAATTCTTTTATTCCCCTTTTCTCCCGACTATAGCCTACGAGAATTAATATAGGCTACTGAGTCACTCCTCTTGGAGTCATCATTGGGAAAGGGACATTACAAATAACTTATTTATAGTCTTACCATATTGTAAGTGAATTTGTTCTTCTTCTTGCAATCTTTTTAAATATGTATATGCACTTCAATGTGCTTGCTTTTTCAATGATAGACTACATTCTTCACTAAGTGTATAATTCTTTGGTTATCACAAAAAAATATTATAGGTTTATTTTATGGAATTAAAATATTTTAAATCCTTGCATGTTGCATACAATGCTCCCTTATACTATGTGTTGGTTGAAGGTAACACAACAAGTCACTAGTATCGGACCAACATAAGATAAATCCTTGGATTTGGACTTCCTATCATCTATGCATATGACCCATTTAGAATCGATATATCCAAATAGAACAACTTCACTTTGATTCTTAGAATTTCACTTTGGCTCCTAGTATTGTCTATCCCTCAACCAATTTCACTTGTAGTCCACCACATAATTCTTTTAGTTGTCTTCTAGTGACTTATCTTGAATTCTTCCATATACCTTAGAATTGTGATAACAACACAACTAATATTAGATTAAATAATTGTCAAATAGATTAAGGTGTTGGCTATTTATTTGTATAGGGCCACACTGATAAGTTTCCATTCTATCTCTAGTTAGGTCATACTTCAGAGTGTTATGGATAGGACCAATATGCCACAAATTTTATGCATCAATTTATTTAAAAAAAACTTTTGAAAATTTCAATTTACACTTGGGAAATTGTGAATAATTACTAACACCTAGATTTATCTAATTCTATTTCAACCTTTAAAGGCATACTCTAAAGGCATATTGTATCCATTATCATTTTAAATACATACACTAGGCATAGAGTAGCCATTGTCACTTTTCTTTCGCTTTTAGGTTATACATAATTAATACATTATTACAAGTTACAAGTGTTTCACAATTACTGTATGTTTTCTTTTTTCCAGTAGAAAATTTCTCAATATATATTATATATATGGTGTTCTCAAAATAGAGTACTAGAATTGAAATACATAGCCATCATATATGCCTTCACCCTAAAAAGTAAACACCCCCCATCGGGTAGTGTAAAACAAAAAGTCCAAAATTACAGTTCATACATCCTCTCTATGACAGTCCATAGAAAGTCCCAAATTGTAAGCCAACAGTCCATCAAGAGAACCAAAAGAAATCAGATACAAAAAAGGAGAAACTATCCACAACCCCCAAGGCCAAGAAACTCATATATAAAGGCGAAGTGTGAGTGGGGGGCCCTCCTGGCCATCCTGCCATTTGGAATAATGTATCCTTCCTTCCGGGACCAATAGAGATTTCTTCGATAGTGAGTCGGCATCCTCATTTGCTTCCCTATAAATATGCTCAAACTTTAATTCTTTGAATAGCGGCGTAAGAGACATCATCTTATGCTTCCAACCTTTAAGAGTTATAACAAAAAGATTTCACTTATTGTTTAACCAATCAATCATGATCTTAGAGTCCCCAAGTACCTCAAGTTGAACAAGATCAAGTCTATAGGCTAATATTAAGGTGGCCCAGGCACCAAGGAGCTCGGCCCTGGTATTCGATCCCATACCACAGTTAAATGTCCACATGTAGGAAATGTTCTCCCCTACCTTAATAAGACCTCCAGCACCACTCATAGAGCCATTATTCTGTGCCGCACCATCAAACCAACCAATATTTTGAAAAATTATATAAGGTGGTTTCCTTATCCTTTTGGGAATAAATTTAGTATGTGCACTTGTGCCTACCATTAATCCACGGATTTGCACTAAATCTCCCTATACAGATGGTGTAGTAGACTCAAAGATATACTTATTTCTAATCATCCAAATAGTCCAACATGTCACTGCAGGTAAGTTGTAGATTGTCTTTTCCTTCTTCTATCAGGTATCAAAACAATGTAACAACGTAATACCTCCCCAAATTGTAGTGAACTTATATTCAATTGCCAAATAATTTCAGATGTCGAGCGTGAAAGGGCAGTTGACAAAGATATGTAGGATCGACTCCTCCTCCCTAAGGCACATAGAGTAGATACTCGGGCCTTCCCAGCCTCTTCTCCTTAGATTATCCCAGGTGAGAACTTTATTCTCCAATGCAAGCCACATAAACAATTTTATTTTTAGAGCAATCTCCCAAGTCCAAAAGGTCCTTCGCCAGCCAGTGATTGGATTTGTCCAGTATTCCCGAGCTAGGGAATTATATACATTTATGACTGTCAAGACCCCAGAATGGTCACCGCCTGACCAAATAAGCACATCATCAACGGGTTGTAATTGAATTCCCAAGAGTATAAGTTCCTTATAGAAAGTAATCCACTCGACCATCAGTGTACCAGTGAGCTCCAACTCCTCACAAGATCTCCATTGGTTAGATATAAAACCCCAAGAGGACTGCGCATAAGCTTGGTATAAATAATTGATATTGTGCGCCTTGAGTACCCCCCAGAGCTCGATCGATAGCAGAGAAGAACTGCCCAGTCCCAAAATTTTATCCAACTCGATTATAGTTGAGGTTCCATTCTCGGGCTTCTAGCTGATCCATCGGGTAATAATAGGAAGTGACTTCATTAAATTTTTCCAGATTTGTGATGCACCCGGTTGGATCGGCGATACAAATCTAAAACAAGTTTCCACTGAATAATATGGGAGATATTTATCTTTTATCACATTATGCCAGATCCCTTCTTTGAACAGTGCACGCCACAGTGAATTTGAAGCCAAGGCACGACTAAACAGAAAAAGGTTCCTAAAACCCCATCCACCGAGATGTTTTGGCTTGGCCAGAGTCTCTCAGCTACAAAGATGGATTCTCTGTTTTTTTCCCCCTCTTGTCCAAAGGAAATCAAAAATAATCTTGCGGATCTTTGAGAGCACTGAAACTGGTACCGCTGCCAATGCCATCCAGTACACAGATTGTGTTTCAAGGACTGATTTAACTAAAATATAGCGACCACCAAGTGTCAAGCAGTGATTACACCATTGATTAATCTTCTTTTCAAATTTAATTATAAGCCACCTCCAATCAGTGAATTGACTCTTTCCATGTTTTAAATGATATCCCAGATATTGGAATCCCACAGACATATCCTCAAAATTATAATCAAACAACCTTATATATACTGCCAACAAATCCTCATGGATCCCATTATAATGGAAAGTTGATTTTTGAGGACTAATCCTTAATCCTGACGCATAGCAGAAAGATTCCATAATAGACTTTATCACCTGCCATTCCTCCACAGTAGCTTTAGACATAATTAGTACATCATCAACAAATATAAGATGAAGTACTTTGATAATCCTAGAAACTTTAACTCCTGATAGCTTGCCATCCACCTGGCCCTTTTTTAATTGAAGACTAATACATTCCATTACAAGTATAAAAAGCAGTGGCGAGAGCAAACATCCTTGACGTAACCCACACTCACTTGTGAAAAAAGATGTGGCCTCCCCATTGATCAACATTGCAAAGGAGGAACTAACCACGCAACTCATAATCCATTGAATAGAGTGTATACTGAATCCAATTTGTATTAAAATCAGATGAAGAAAATCCCAGTTTACACAGTCATAAGCTTTCCTTAGGTCCAGTTTAAGAATCAAAGCTTTTTGTTTTCTGGCTTTGATACTATGAATGCACTCTTGTGTTGTACCAATAGCATCCAATATTTGTCTTCCCTTTAAGAATCCAAGTTGGTTACAAGATAATTACCTTGAAAGCACTGGTTTGATCCTATTTGCTATAACTTTGGAAATCAGTTTATAACAAAGGTTGCAAAGGGCAATTGGTCTAAAATTTTCAAATGATTACGGATTGTTCTCCTTTGGGATCAACGCCAAGAAAGTCATGTTTAGAGAGCCTCTAACCCTCCCTCTAATTCTTTTATCTTCCACTAGATCCAAGAAGTCATCCCCAACCACATCAAAAAATTTAACATAGAACTCAATTGTCCAGTCGTCCGGGCCTAGACTCTTATCAATTGAGAAGAGTTTTAAAACTTCCCAGATTTCTTGTTTGGTAACTGGTCTGTCAATTTGGCCGGAATCCTCATTTGTTACAAAGCACGGATAAAGTCGGGCAAGTTCCAATTGAACCTCAGGTGGAATAACGAGATCCTTTGTAAATAAATTCTTAAAATATCTTTTTGCCTCCTCCTTTAGATCTTCTTTCCCTCTGTGTACGTGTCCCAATTCATCCCTAATTTCCCATATGTGTTTTTGATTCCTCTTCGCACTTGCCAACTTGTGGAAATACTTAGTGTTCTGATCTCCACTTTTAAGCCAAATAGCCCAACTTTTTTGCCTCCATTGTTCTTCTTCAATAAGTAATAGTTGATTACGTTCAGTTTCCAAAGTCTTTAATCTGTTGTCGCTAGCCCCCGATCTTGGTAAAGCAGCGATAACATCCCTGATTTATCCCTCCAAAGTAATAAGTCTCCTTTGTTGTTCAACCATTTTCTGTTTGGCCTAGGACTTAATCCTAGCCTTTAAAACATTTAACTTCCACACAAACCTATACTGTAAATCTAATTCCACTAAAAAAACTGGATCATTGCATAATTCCTTTACGATGGACTCGAATTCATCCTCAATTAACTAGGTGGGATTGAGTTTAAATGGAAAGGCTAAAGGAAAAGGTTGATTGTCGAATTGTACAACCACCGACGCATGGTCGGATACAAAAGGAAGATCCACCCAAGCTCGATATCTACCCATCTCGCTAAGAAGACTTTCTGAAATAAGTATGCAGTCCAACCTCTTTGAAATCATATCCATACCACCCCTGCCATTTCTCCAGGTCGGAATCGATGCATCCAGAGCCAGATCTACCAAATGATGATCCAACATCAGATCTTTGAAATAATCTGCCAATTTATCCAAATGTGTTGACGCTCCCCATACTTCATCCACGCCAATAGTAAAGTTAAGATCGCCTGCAAGAATCAGGTTTTTGGTATCAAGAAGACCCCCCAAAGCCAATTGCTCCCAAAAAATCTTCCTCTCCGCACCGGGCCCATATACATTTAAGATACAAAAATCTTGTTTATTTAAAAGTGAGGACCCTTTAAGCATAATGCCCCTGTCACATAGGTAAGGAACCAGGGAGAATTTTTCCAGATTCCACGCAAGCAAAATCCCACCCAAGTTTCCCACAGAATTGACTACACAATTATACCAAGTAGGAACGAAAGTAACCATAAAGCGACGAGCCTTCTCCTCATCAACCAGAGTCTCTTGAAGCAGAATCACGTCTGGATTTACCTTCCTAAACACTCTACGCATGGAGGCTATTTTAAGGGTCCCCCCCACCCCTCGTATGTTAATTGTTAAAAGGATCATGAATTGGCACGGGCAAGGGCCTTCATGCCTCTAAGTGGCCCAGATTCTGCAACAGTAAAAGAAACATCGATAGGAGGGTTTGGCAAGAGGTTTTCCCGCTTCCAAGAACTTCTCGTCTTGATCGGAGAGGTCTCCAAACCGAGTCCTCTAGACCAGGCATAACTTGAAGAAGACCCCCCACCACGGAGTTCCGAAAGATTTATCCCATCTGTAGTACCCGGTAAAGTCAAGATACGATTACCTTGATGTATCGGAAGTGGCACAGATGTATCTACCTCTCGAATGAGAGGAATAAGAGATTTCAGTGTCTCCCCTAGTGAGAAATCACTAGGGTCTTCTTCTCGGTATCCAGAGAGATAAATAGGCTCAGCCCCCCCCCAAAGTTTCCCCAACCCGTGAAACCTCGAGAGGGTAAAATGGGGCAGCAGCAGAGGCCCCCACCTCCAAAAAAGACGCAGGACTATGTACACATACATTAGGATCCGCTTGGGAGTTGAGGACTCTTATCGAGTCAGGGAGAGGTGTGGCACCCACCGAGTCCAAGATAAGAACCTCAAAAGGAGTAAACTCCCTCCCAGAGGTGGACTGGTCCTGTGGCGTCCCCAAAACCCTCAAGACATCCTGAGTGGGGGCTATTGAAGTAACAATAGATCAGATCCCGACAAAAACATTTGATCCAAGGTAAGCTTTTCCAGAGTAATGAGAGAGTTAAAAAAACTGAGACACTGAGTTTTTAACATTTAACATTTTTAACATTTAAGTTTTCGCTTTATACTATATACAACTATCGTATTAGAACATTTATCAGAAGCATAAGAAGTAGTATAAAAAACTGTGCCACTAATTTCACTTGTGTACACAACTTTGTTGTTAGAAATATAGAAAACCTTGATGACATTAAATGCACCAACACATAGATTTTGATGCGATGCATCAATTTCACGGTTTATTCGTACTGTGATGTTGATGGCATCGTGTGCCACCAAGATTTATTCATCCATTAAGTAAAATATATGTAAGGCTTTATGGACAACTTTTGTACTTATAGCACATTGGTTTGAATTTATTGAACTTTGTTAAAACTTTGTGGCACATTGGTTTGACTTCATTTGAGATAATGATGATATTGCTTATTTCATGCTGATGTACACATTATTAAGATATTCATAAAACTTGATGGATAACTTTATTATATTGGTTTTAATTTATTTGAGAGATGACGATGATAATGTTTTTATGGATTAGATTTAATTATTTGAGAGATTACGATGATGCTTATTTAAAGGTAATGTACATTGTTCTATATTTATAATTTAATCAAAATATTAAATATTACGAATTTAAGTTAATTAATTAGATTATTTATGATTTTATTATGATATATATCTTATTAATTTTTTTTAAGTTAATAAAATTTGAATTATAATTTAATTGTTAATTAATAATGAGGATAGTTTTTATTTGTGTGTTATTTATGAATGTGGGTTGATTCATCATTGTATTTGAGGAAAACTATGTCACCTAAAATAATTTGTCAATGGTTTATATGGAGTAAACTTTACTTTTATCAGATGTTTCTAGTTCTTGGGCCATTAACATGTTTTCTTACGTTCAAGGAAGACGATCTCTTAACTAGTTAGATGCAATTTTAGGTCTTACTTCAAGACCAAAAGACGTTTCTAGCGTAAATAGTATTTGCAAGAAATCCAATATCCCTTGTGGTCATCCTTGAGGCTATGTCACATACGATTATGTGTTTTCTAATAACATCTACCTATAATCCCATATATGAGATCATATATTAGTAAAGTACTTCAAAAAACCATGGCTTATTTTAATTAAATTTAGTGAAGCACTCCAAATATTCCTCTATTTGTCTTTAAGTGTGGATGTACCTTTTTTTATTAACGAGACATGATTCCTTAATCTCTTGGAGTTTCCCAACTTGAATAGTTGTCCATCCCTACCCTCTTTCCCTATAAAAAGAGAATTTCTTTCCTCATTTTAAAATCCAAGTTCCTTAATTTATCTTATGTTTTCAATATATTATAGGCTTGTTTTCATCTTCCATCCTTATGTCAAACTTATATACCATGTGTTATCTTTCTTGATTATCATAGAGTGACAAGCTATCATAAGTAATTTACACTCTAGCCATGTCGAATTGTGAAAGAGCCAAACTCACTTAAATTGACGATGATTTACCTTGTCTATTAGAATTTCAATAAATTTCATCACAATTTGATATCCTTTCATACACTCTAGCCATATCAAATTGTGAAATAACCCAAATCACCGAAATTGATAATGATTTACCTTCTCTATTAAAATTTCAATAAATTTCATCACAATTTGATAACCTTTCTAGTCCCTGCATTGTGTCAAATAACCTACATGCTCAACCCATTAGGTAAATAAAAGAATTGACAAAGCTATAGAAACAAGCATGAACTGTCAACCCTAATATCGAGAGAGGCTAAAAAGAAGGTGGACAAGTGGTAAACTAAGTGTTAATGCTAATAGTGGGCATATAGTTGTGGTGGAGCTCTACAATGTTTTGGTAGGTTGAAGTTAAGGTGGAGATATAACACTCTTCATCATTACTATTTTATAGCACAACTTAAAGATAGTATCTTCAACAAATATCTACGATTGTATGGTGGATAGTTCATATGTAATTAGTTTTCATATACTCTATGCTTTTTATAGATAAATACCTTCATCTTTTTTAACATTTTTAAATGATTAAATCTGTTTATAAATTGCTAAAACTCTAATAGTTAGCAAAGAGTAATCATCGACATAGATGTAAATCAACACTCTATATTGATATATAAAACTCTATTCAAAACTATTGAAAATTCAAACTAAATTAAAACCTAAACTATATTATACATGTACGCATTGCACTGCATACAATGTCCACACACCTTATAAGTAATAAGTCACTATTATCCATATTGATTTTAAGTCACTATTATCCATATCCATATTAAGTACACCAAGATCTATGTTAGATCTATTAAGTGCACTACGATTTAGTCTCGTGAGTCCAGCGCGATTGGTAAAGACAGGACTTTCCTCCAAGTGTTGGGAGGAGGTCTCGAGGTCAAACCCTGTTGGGTCTCCGGGACGAAATTTGTAATGGCTGTTGTGCTAGACTGGATACAGTGAATGTAAATGATATATATCTCTACTATATATCGAGATAATTTCTCGTGGAAAAAAAAAAGTGCACTACGATTTATTCATACTTTCATTTTGAAACTTTGAATGTGGAAATAACAATGATGAAATACATTGCACTTGACTTGATTACATCAAGTGCACTAAAATTTATTCGTACTTTGATTGTGATGGCATCAAGTGCACCAAGATTTATTCGTACATTAAATAAAATATAATAAAGATTTTATGCACAACTTTGGCACATTGGTTTGAATTTATGTGAGATAATGATGATATTGTAATGTTATGGATAATTTTGTTATATTGGTTTGAATTTATTTAAGATATTGTGATGATAATGCTTATCTGAAGTGGTGTATATTTATAATTTTATTAAAATATTATGAATGTAGTTAATTATCTTGTTTATTTGTGATTTTATTATGATATAGATTTTATCATTTTTTTTGGTAAAATTTATTATAATTTATTTGTTGATTGATAGTTAGGATTATTATTATTGGCTATAGTTAGGATAGTTATTATTGGTTATTGTCTGTAAACGTGGTTTGACTCATCACCATTATTTAAAACAAACTATGTCACTTAAAATAATTCACTAATAGTCTATAAGGGGATAGACTTTCACTTATTAACATGTTTCCTTATTTTTTTCCTTATATTTAAGGAAGATGAGTTCTTAGTCAATAAAAAACAATGAACTCTCAATCTTGAGCCATTAACATGTTTCCTTATATTGATGTATATTTATAATTTGATTAAAATATTATGAATTTAGTTTAATTGCTTCATCTATTTGGTATGATAAAGATTTTATTAATCTATATTATAAGATAAATATAGATATAAATATATAATTTCAATTTTATTTTTAAAATATTTAAATATTATGTTTTATTTGTTTATGTTAAATTGTATTTAAATATTATGTTTTATTTGTTTATGTTAAATTGTATTTAAATATGGATTTACATATTTACATTTTATTTAATGTGTTTATATGTTAAATTGTGTTTCTTTTCAAGAAAAACATTTTTTTGAAATGTATTTCTAGTTTATCTTACTCCGAGTTTATAAAAGTATGTAGAGTGGGCATTGGATGTGAGTTTATCAAAAGCATATAGAGTGGGTATTTGTTGGAAGTGAAATTTAAATATGCATCCAATGAGTGCCTACACTTTACATTTAAGTAACTTATAAGGAGATAAGTCAAAAATACGATAAAAAAAAACAGTTTTTTCTCTTTCCCTTTGAAAATTCATCTATTATCTTATTATTTCAATAGAAGGGTCATTTTAGACCTCAAAATTTCTTTGAAAATCCATTTATTATTTTATTATTTTCAATAAGAGGCCCATTATAGACCTCAAAATTTCTCTAATGTAATTTCTTAGATTACCAACATAGGGTGCCTAAAATGGTTATAAGTAATATGTCGTTGTTACCCATATTATGTTTTTTTATCCCAAATGATTTTGTTTCTCACCAACCATAAATGAGGAGAATTTTGGAGTAGAATATGATAATATCCTAGAATGTTTTCTGTATGTCTTCTATCATTTTCATCAAGTCTTCAATGGAATGAGTATGAAAGCACATATCCCAAAATATTTTCATCTTCTTGGGTATCCATCCTCTTCGTGGATCTAGGATTAGAGTTTACATAATATCAACTAAGAAGTGATGATAGAAAAACATACTTTAGATTTTCTCAAACTATACCTTTATTCTTATAAGTAGGATATGGGTATGTGATAGTTTTGATTATACATGCATCTTCAAAGCCAATGCACTAATGGATACTTTGCAGAGAAGCAAAGATCCATGACAAAACAATTTGTTCTTGTATAAAAA
>ML788383.1:256269-270049 GCA_009831015.1 Picea engelmannii
TAGTATCGGACCAACATAAGATAAATCCTTGGATTTGGACTTCCTATCATCTATGCATATGACCCATTTAGAATCGATATATCCAAATAGAACAACTTCACTTTGATTCTTAGAATTTCACTTTGGCTCCTAGTATTGTCTATCCCTCAACCAATTTCACTTGTAGTCCACCACATAATTCTTTTAGTTGTCTTCTAGTGACTTATCTTGAATTCTTCCATATACCTTAGAATTGTGATAACAACACAACTAATATTAGATTAAATAATTGTCAAATAGATTAAGGTGTTGGCTATTTATTTGTATAGGGCCACACTGATAAGTTTCCATTCTATCTCTAGTTAGGTCATACTTCAGAGTGTTATGGATAGGACCAATATGCCACAAATTTTATGCATCAATTTATTTAAAAAAAACTTTTGAAAATTTCAATTTACACTTGGGAAATTGTGAATAATTACTAACACCTAGATTTATCTAATTCTATTTCAACCTTTAAAGGCATACTCTAAAGGCATATTGTATCCATTATCATTTTAAATACATACACTAGGCATAGAGTAGCCATTGTCACTTTTCTTTCGCTTTTAGGTTATACATAATTAATACATTATTACAAGTTACAAGTGTTTCACAATTACTGTATGTTTTCTTTTTTCCAGTAGAAAATTTCTCAATATATATTATATATATGGTGTTCTCAAAATAGAGTACTAGAATTGAAATACATAGCCATCATATATGCCTTCACCCTAAAAAGTAAACACCCCCCATCGGGTAGTGTAAAACAAAAAGTCCAAAATTACAGTTCATACATCCTCTCTATGACAGTCCATAGAAAGTCCCAAATTGTAAGCCAACAGTCCATCAAGAGAACCAAAAGAAATCAGATACAAAAAAGGAGAAACTATCCACAACCCCCAAGGCCAAGAAACTCATATATAAAGGCGAAGTGTGAGTGGGGGGCCCTCCTGGCCATCCTGCCATTTGGAATAATGTATCCTTCCTTCCGGGACCAATAGAGATTTCTTCGATAGTGAGTCGGCATCCTCATTTGCTTCCCTATAAATATGCTCAAACTTTAATTCTTTGAATAGCGGCGTAAGAGACATCATCTTATGCTTCCAACCTTTAAGAGTTATAACAAAAAGATTTCACTTATTGTTTAACCAATCAATCATGATCTTAGAGTCCCCAAGTACCTCAAGTTGAACAAGATCAAGTCTATAGGCTAATATTAAGGTGGCCCAGGCACCAAGGAGCTCGGCCCTGGTATTCGATCCCATACCACAGTTAAATGTCCACATGTAGGAAATGTTCTCCCCTACCTTAATAAGACCTCCAGCACCACTCATAGAGCCATTATTCTGTGCCGCACCATCAAACCAACCAATATTTTGAAAAATTATATAAGGTGGTTTCCTTATCCTTTTGGGAATAAATTTAGTATGTGCACTTGTGCCTACCATTAATCCACGGATTTGCACTAAATCTCCCTATACAGATGGTGTAGTAGACTCAAAGATATACTTATTTCTAATCATCCAAATAGTCCAACATGTCACTGCAGGTAAGTTGTAGATTGTCTTTTCCTTCTTCTATCAGGTATCAAAACAATGTAACAACGTAATACCTCCCCAAATTGTAGTGAACTTATATTCAATTGCCAAATAATTTCAGATGTCGAGCGTGAAAGGGCAGTTGACAAAGATATGTAGGATCGACTCCTCCTCCCTAAGGCACATAGAGTAGATACTCGGGCCTTCCCAGCCTCTTCTCCTTAGATTATCCCAGGTGAGAACTTTATTCTCCAATGCAAGCCACATAAACAATTTTATTTTTAGAGCAATCTCCCAAGTCCAAAAGGTCCTTCGCCAGCCAGTGATTGGATTTGTCCAGTATTCCCGAGCTAGGGAATTATATACATTTATGACTGTCAAGACCCCAGAATGGTCACCGCCTGACCAAATAAGCACATCATCAACGGGTTGTAATTGAATTCCCAAGAGTATAAGTTCCTTATAGAAAGTAATCCACTCGACCATCAGTGTACCAGTGAGCTCCAACTCCTCACAAGATCTCCATTGGTTAGATATAAAACCCCAAGAGGACTGCGCATAAGCTTGGTATAAATAATTGATATTGTGCGCCTTGAGTACCCCCCAGAGCTCGATCGATAGCAGAGAAGAACTGCCCAGTCCCAAAATTTTATCCAACTCGATTATAGTTGAGGTTCCATTCTCGGGCTTCTAGCTGATCCATCGGGTAATAATAGGAAGTGACTTCATTAAATTTTTCCAGATTTGTGATGCACCCGGTTGGATCGGCGATACAAATCTAAAACAAGTTTCCACTGAATAATATGGGAGATATTTATCTTTTATCACATTATGCCAGATCCCTTCTTTGAACAGTGCACGCCACAGTGAATTTGAAGCCAAGGCACGACTAAACAGAAAAAGGTTCCTAAAACCCCATCCACCGAGATGTTTTGGCTTGGCCAGAGTCTCTCAGCTACAAAGATGGATTCTCTGTTTTTTTCCCCCTCTTGTCCAAAGGAAATCAAAAATAATCTTGCGGATCTTTGAGAGCACTGAAACTGGTACCGCTGCCAATGCCATCCAGTACACAGATTGTGTTTCAAGGACTGATTTAACTAAAATATAGCGACCACCAAGTGTCAAGCAGTGATTACACCATTGATTAATCTTCTTTTCAAATTTAATTATAAGCCACCTCCAATCAGTGAATTGACTCTTTCCATGTTTTAAATGATATCCCAGATATTGGAATCCCACAGACATATCCTCAAAATTATAATCAAACAACCTTATATATACTGCCAACAAATCCTCATGGATCCCATTATAATGGAAAGTTGATTTTTGAGGACTAATCCTTAATCCTGACGCATAGCAGAAAGATTCCATAATAGACTTTATCACCTGCCATTCCTCCACAGTAGCTTTAGACATAATTAGTACATCATCAACAAATATAAGATGAAGTACTTTGATAATCCTAGAAACTTTAACTCCTGATAGCTTGCCATCCACCTGGCCCTTTTTTAATTGAAGACTAATACATTCCATTACAAGTATAAAAAGCAGTGGCGAGAGCAAACATCCTTGACGTAACCCACACTCACTTGTGAAAAAAGATGTGGCCTCCCCATTGATCAACATTGCAAAGGAGGAACTAACCACGCAACTCATAATCCATTGAATAGAGTGTATACTGAATCCAATTTGTATTAAAATCAGATGAAGAAAATCCCAGTTTACACAGTCATAAGCTTTCCTTAGGTCCAGTTTAAGAATCAAAGCTTTTTGTTTTCTGGCTTTGATACTATGAATGCACTCTTGTGTTGTACCAATAGCATCCAATATTTGTCTTCCCTTTAAGAATCCAAGTTGGTTACAAGATAATTACCTTGAAAGCACTGGTTTGATCCTATTTGCTATAACTTTGGAAATCAGTTTATAACAAAGGTTGCAAAGGGCAATTGGTCTAAAATTTTCAAATGATTACGGATTGTTCTCCTTTGGGATCAACGCCAAGAAAGTCATGTTTAGAGAGCCTCTAACCCTCCCTCTAATTCTTTTATCTTCCACTAGATCCAAGAAGTCATCCCCAACCACATCAAAAAATTTAACATAGAACTCAATTGTCCAGTCGTCCGGGCCTAGACTCTTATCAATTGAGAAGAGTTTTAAAACTTCCCAGATTTCTTGTTTGGTAACTGGTCTGTCAATTTGGCCGGAATCCTCATTTGTTACAAAGCACGGATAAAGTCGGGCAAGTTCCAATTGAACCTCAGGTGGAATAACGAGATCCTTTGTAAATAAATTCTTAAAATATCTTTTTGCCTCCTCCTTTAGATCTTCTTTCCCTCTGTGTACGTGTCCCAATTCATCCCTAATTTCCCATATGTGTTTTTGATTCCTCTTCGCACTTGCCAACTTGTGGAAATACTTAGTGTTCTGATCTCCACTTTTAAGCCAAATAGCCCAACTTTTTTGCCTCCATTGTTCTTCTTCAATAAGTAATAGTTGATTACGTTCAGTTTCCAAAGTCTTTAATCTGTTGTCGCTAGCCCCCGATCTTGGTAAAGCAGCGATAACATCCCTGATTTATCCCTCCAAAGTAATAAGTCTCCTTTGTTGTTCAACCATTTTCTGTTTGGCCTAGGACTTAATCCTAGCCTTTAAAACATTTAACTTCCACACAAACCTATACTGTAAATCTAATTCCACTAAAAAAACTGGATCATTGCATAATTCCTTTACGATGGACTCGAATTCATCCTCAATTAACTAGGTGGGATTGAGTTTAAATGGAAAGGCTAAAGGAAAAGGTTGATTGTCGAATTGTACAACCACCGACGCATGGTCGGATACAAAAGGAAGATCCACCCAAGCTCGATATCTACCCATCTCGCTAAGAAGACTTTCTGAAATAAGTATGCAGTCCAACCTCTTTGAAATCATATCCATACCACCCCTGCCATTTCTCCAGGTCGGAATCGATGCATCCAGAGCCAGATCTACCAAATGATGATCCAACATCAGATCTTTGAAATAATCTGCCAATTTATCCAAATGTGTTGACGCTCCCCATACTTCATCCACGCCAATAGTAAAGTTAAGATCGCCTGCAAGAATCAGGTTTTTGGTATCAAGAAGACCCCCCAAAGCCAATTGCTCCCAAAAAATCTTCCTCTCCGCACCGGGCCCATATACATTTAAGATACAAAAATCTTGTTTATTTAAAAGTGAGGACCCTTTAAGCATAATGCCCCTGTCACATAGGTAAGGAACCAGGGAGAATTTTTCCAGATTCCACGCAAGCAAAATCCCACCCAAGTTTCCCACAGAATTGACTACACAATTATACCAAGTAGGAACGAAAGTAACCATAAAGCGACGAGCCTTCTCCTCATCAACCAGAGTCTCTTGAAGCAGAATCACGTCTGGATTTACCTTCCTAAACACTCTACGCATGGAGGCTATTTTAAGGGTCCCCCCCACCCCTCGTATGTTAATTGTTAAAAGGATCATGAATTGGCACGGGCAAGGGCCTTCATGCCTCTAAGTGGCCCAGATTCTGCAACAGTAAAAGAAACATCGATAGGAGGGTTTGGCAAGAGGTTTTCCCGCTTCCAAGAACTTCTCGTCTTGATCGGAGAGGTCTCCAAACCGAGTCCTCTAGACCAGGCATAACTTGAAGAAGACCCCCCACCACGGAGTTCCGAAAGATTTATCCCATCTGTAGTACCCGGTAAAGTCAAGATACGATTACCTTGATGTATCGGAAGTGGCACAGATGTATCTACCTCTCGAATGAGAGGAATAAGAGATTTCAGTGTCTCCCCTAGTGAGAAATCACTAGGGTCTTCTTCTCGGTATCCAGAGAGATAAATAGGCTCAGCCCCCCCCCAAAGTTTCCCCAACCCGTGAAACCTCGAGAGGGTAAAATGGGGCAGCAGCAGAGGCCCCCACCTCCAAAAAAGACGCAGGACTATGTACACATACATTAGGATCCGCTTGGGAGTTGAGGACTCTTATCGAGTCAGGGAGAGGTGTGGCACCCACCGAGTCCAAGATAAGAACCTCAAAAGGAGTAAACTCCCTCCCAGAGGTGGACTGGTCCTGTGGCGTCCCCAAAACCCTCAAGACATCCTGAGTGGGGGCTATTGAAGTAACAATAGATCAGATCCCGACAAAAACATTTGATCCAAGGTAAGCTTTTCCAGAGTAATGAGAGAGTTAAAAAAACTGAGACACTGAGTTTTTAACATTTAACATTTTTAACATTTAAGTTTTCGCTTTATACTATATACAACTATCGTATTAGAACATTTATCAGAAGCATAAGAAGTAGTATAAAAAACTGTGCCACTAATTTCACTTGTGTACACAACTTTGTTGTTAGAAATATAGAAAACCTTGATGACATTAAATGCACCAACACATAGATTTTGATGCGATGCATCAATTTCACGGTTTATTCGTACTGTGATGTTGATGGCATCGTGTGCCACCAAGATTTATTCATCCATTAAGTAAAATATATGTAAGGCTTTATGGACAACTTTTGTACTTATAGCACATTGGTTTGAATTTATTGAACTTTGTTAAAACTTTGTGGCACATTGGTTTGACTTCATTTGAGATAATGATGATATTGCTTATTTCATGCTGATGTACACATTATTAAGATATTCATAAAACTTGATGGATAACTTTATTATATTGGTTTTAATTTATTTGAGAGATGACGATGATAATGTTTTTATGGATTAGATTTAATTATTTGAGAGATTACGATGATGCTTATTTAAAGGTAATGTACATTGTTCTATATTTATAATTTAATCAAAATATTAAATATTACGAATTTAAGTTAATTAATTAGATTATTTATGATTTTATTATGATATATATCTTATTAATTTTTTTTAAGTTAATAAAATTTGAATTATAATTTAATTGTTAATTAATAATGAGGATAGTTTTTATTTGTGTGTTATTTATGAATGTGGGTTGATTCATCATTGTATTTGAGGAAAACTATGTCACCTAAAATAATTTGTCAATGGTTTATATGGAGTAAACTTTACTTTTATCAGATGTTTCTAGTTCTTGGGCCATTAACATGTTTTCTTACGTTCAAGGAAGACGATCTCTTAACTAGTTAGATGCAATTTTAGGTCTTACTTCAAGACCAAAAGACGTTTCTAGCGTAAATAGTATTTGCAAGAAATCCAATATCCCTTGTGGTCATCCTTGAGGCTATGTCACATACGATTATGTGTTTTCTAATAACATCTACCTATAATCCCATATATGAGATCATATATTAGTAAAGTACTTCAAAAAACCATGGCTTATTTTAATTAAATTTAGTGAAGCACTCCAAATATTCCTCTATTTGTCTTTAAGTGTGGATGTACCTTTTTTTATTAACGAGACATGATTCCTTAATCTCTTGGAGTTTCCCAACTTGAATAGTTGTCCATCCCTACCCTCTTTCCCTATAAAAAGAGAATTTCTTTCCTCATTTTAAAATCCAAGTTCCTTAATTTATCTTATGTTTTCAATATATTATAGGCTTGTTTTCATCTTCCATCCTTATGTCAAACTTATATACCATGTGTTATCTTTCTTGATTATCATAGAGTGACAAGCTATCATAAGTAATTTACACTCTAGCCATGTCGAATTGTGAAAGAGCCAAACTCACTTAAATTGACGATGATTTACCTTGTCTATTAGAATTTCAATAAATTTCATCACAATTTGATATCCTTTCATACACTCTAGCCATATCAAATTGTGAAATAACCCAAATCACCGAAATTGATAATGATTTACCTTCTCTATTAAAATTTCAATAAATTTCATCACAATTTGATAACCTTTCTAGTCCCTGCATTGTGTCAAATAACCTACATGCTCAACCCATTAGGTAAATAAAAGAATTGACAAAGCTATAGAAACAAGCATGAACTGTCAACCCTAATATCGAGAGAGGCTAAAAAGAAGGTGGACAAGTGGTAAACTAAGTGTTAATGCTAATAGTGGGCATATAGTTGTGGTGGAGCTCTACAATGTTTTGGTAGGTTGAAGTTAAGGTGGAGATATAACACTCTTCATCATTACTATTTTATAGCACAACTTAAAGATAGTATCTTCAACAAATATCTACGATTGTATGGTGGATAGTTCATATGTAATTAGTTTTCATATACTCTATGCTTTTTATAGATAAATACCTTCATCTTTTTTAACATTTTTAAATGATTAAATCTGTTTATAAATTGCTAAAACTCTAATAGTTAGCAAAGAGTAATCATCGACATAGATGTAAATCAACACTCTATATTGATATATAAAACTCTATTCAAAACTATTGAAAATTCAAACTAAATTAAAACCTAAACTATATTATACATGTACGCATTGCACTGCATACAATGTCCACACACCTTATAAGTAATAAGTCACTATTATCCATATTGATTTTAAGTCACTATTATCCATATCCATATTAAGTACACCAAGATCTATGTTAGATCTATTAAGTGCACTACGATTTAGTCTCGTGAGTCCAGCGCGATTGGTAAAGACAGGACTTTCCTCCAAGTGTTGGGAGGAGGTCTCGAGGTCAAACCCTGTTGGGTCTCCGGGACGAAATTTGTAATGGCTGTTGTGCTAGACTGGATACAGTGAATGTAAATGATATATATCTCTACTATATATCGAGATAATTTCTCGTGGAAAAAAAAAAGTGCACTACGATTTATTCATACTTTCATTTTGAAACTTTGAATGTGGAAATAACAATGATGAAATACATTGCACTTGACTTGATTACATCAAGTGCACTAAAATTTATTCGTACTTTGATTGTGATGGCATCAAGTGCACCAAGATTTATTCGTACATTAAATAAAATATAATAAAGATTTTATGCACAACTTTGGCACATTGGTTTGAATTTATGTGAGATAATGATGATATTGTAATGTTATGGATAATTTTGTTATATTGGTTTGAATTTATTTAAGATATTGTGATGATAATGCTTATCTGAAGTGGTGTATATTTATAATTTTATTAAAATATTATGAATGTAGTTAATTATCTTGTTTATTTGTGATTTTATTATGATATAGATTTTATCATTTTTTTTGGTAAAATTTATTATAATTTATTTGTTGATTGATAGTTAGGATTATTATTATTGGCTATAGTTAGGATAGTTATTATTGGTTATTGTCTGTAAACGTGGTTTGACTCATCACCATTATTTAAAACAAACTATGTCACTTAAAATAATTCACTAATAGTCTATAAGGGGATAGACTTTCACTTATTAACATGTTTCCTTATTTTTTTCCTTATATTTAAGGAAGATGAGTTCTTAGTCAATAAAAAACAATGAACTCTCAATCTTGAGCCATTAACATGTTTCCTTATATTGATGTATATTTATAATTTGATTAAAATATTATGAATTTAGTTTAATTGCTTCATCTATTTGGTATGATAAAGATTTTATTAATCTATATTATAAGATAAATATAGATATAAATATATAATTTCAATTTTATTTTTAAAATATTTAAATATTATGTTTTATTTGTTTATGTTAAATTGTATTTAAATATTATGTTTTATTTGTTTATGTTAAATTGTATTTAAATATGGATTTACATATTTACATTTTATTTAATGTGTTTATATGTTAAATTGTGTTTCTTTTCAAGAAAAACATTTTTTTGAAATGTATTTCTAGTTTATCTTACTCCGAGTTTATAAAAGTATGTAGAGTGGGCATTGGATGTGAGTTTATCAAAAGCATATAGAGTGGGTATTTGTTGGAAGTGAAATTTAAATATGCATCCAATGAGTGCCTACACTTTACATTTAAGTAACTTATAAGGAGATAAGTCAAAAATACGATAAAAAAAAACAGTTTTTTCTCTTTCCCTTTGAAAATTCATCTATTATCTTATTATTTCAATAGAAGGGTCATTTTAGACCTCAAAATTTCTTTGAAAATCCATTTATTATTTTATTATTTTCAATAAGAGGCCCATTATAGACCTCAAAATTTCTCTAATGTAATTTCTTAGATTACCAACATAGGGTGCCTAAAATGGTTATAAGTAATATGTCGTTGTTACCCATATTATGTTTTTTTATCCCAAATGATTTTGTTTCTCACCAACCATAAATGAGGAGAATTTTGGAGTAGAATATGATAATATCCTAGAATGTTTTCTGTATGTCTTCTATCATTTTCATCAAGTCTTCAATGGAATGAGTATGAAAGCACATATCCCAAAATATTTTCATCTTCTTGGGTATCCATCCTCTTCGTGGATCTAGGATTAGAGTTTACATAATATCAACTAAGAAGTGATGATAGAAAAACATACTTTAGATTTTCTCAAACTATACCTTTATTCTTATAAGTAGGATATGGGTATGTGATAGTTTTGATTATACATGCATCTTCAAAGCCAATGCACTAATGGATACTTTGCAGAGAAGCAAAGATCCATGACAAAACAATTTGTTCTTGTATAAAAACATGTGACCAAATTGTATATATTTTACAAGAATCTAACCATAAACTCTCCTTGGAAAAATGAAAGGCAACATGGTTGGGATTCTTTTAGCGATTGAGAAAAGAAATTATACAATAATTACAAGCAACAATGATTGAACCACTACAAACATTGACACAATATTCACTCAATCATTTTAGACATAAGAACAAATCTAAACCTACACACACCGTGGATTCTTTGGAATTAAGAGTTATTGAAAACCTTGAATCCAAACCATGCAATCACCATGAAATGAAACCGATTATTGCAAACAATAATATCTCCATAGATGAAGAAGAAAACCTTTGGTTGAGTATTGGAGTTCCTCCACATAGTTAAAATTACCAAGTGAGGTTTTAAAAATCAAATATTGAAAAAATCCTTATTTCGTTGTTAGTTAAAATTACCAAGTAAGGTTTTAAAAATCAAATATTGAAAAAATCCATATTTCACTGTAAGAATTGAAGAATAAAATCCTCATAAAATTCTAATCATGAAAATAAATATAGAGAAACAAAAATAAAAATTGTAACAAAAAAATCCTAATTTCCTATAATAATTAAAGATGAAGATTGAAATCCTTTACAAACTTCAAAAAATGGAAATAACCTTCAGGAAATCACATAGAAGTAAGTTATATCATCTTCCACAAATTAATAAATTAGGTTAATGTGATTTAAAAGCATATCAATCAGTGATATCAATGTATGATCCCTTGGGGATATTTTTCTTTTCCAATGTTCTTTAGTGCATGTATAAGGAGATCCTTCTATTAGGTTTCCTATGGGAATAACTCGGGATAAGAAATATTTGGCCTCAAAATAGTAAATAAGTAGCAATAACAAGGTTTCATGTTTTAAGGTGTTTGCTTCAACTGTTGTGGATATTTTAGCCAAGGTTTCTCTATCAAACCATCCCAATTTCGCTCACATTTATAGCAACAAATTTCCCCAAATTGTATGTTCTCTTACCAACCACAGGTACGTGGAATTATCTTGTTTTCATATCATCCATAACAACTAGGGAAAACATAGTTATAACAAGGGAGAGGAAAACTTATTGAGGAGCATGACCTCCTCTAATTTCCCATGAATGATTGAATAATGATAGATTGAAATGACAATGATAGACCTTAAATTTTATACATGAGATGCACACTCTTCCCAAGGATATGAAAAATTGTACTTGGTACACATACATGTCAAAGATTGATGAGAAATATTGTAAAGAAACATAAAAAAACAAAATGGTAGTACTTCCAAAAGATAATGAAAAGGTCAAATCACCCAACAACCCCCTTTTCTCTTCCCCTCTAGTGGTATCATAGTCTCCTTGATGCTTCCCCAAGAAACCCTTTTGGTGGGAATTGTCTTATTATATATTTCATTTTTATACATGATTTTACTTAAACATAAGCACACCATATAATATAGAAACCATGCTCTAGTCTCAATGTACCACTAGGACTTATACACATTCACTAGTCGGGCCTTGGTGTTGAGCTCTACACTAGGAATATTTACAATGCAAAATCATTACAACTTATCTCACATGGCTTGAATACCATCCATATCTATCACATATTCATACAATGATACATGATTTAATGAAGTATTATTCAAGGATAAAAAATAGGGTATTGCATTCATCTCCCCCTTGGAATGACACCATCCTAGGTGAACCATTCTTTCTAGTAATGAAATCGTGTTTCCATTATTTCATTGCATTTGTATGTTATCCTTTCCATTAAAATATTTCATTTGTTGGATGTATTGGACAACAATGTCAAATAATTCCTTTTGCTACCTTAAGATGCTTCCAAAGCCTTAGAATTTTAGCATTTACCTATAGCAATCATAAAAGGAAAACATGCATGCCATATTCATTTATATGCAAAAATTATTCCATCCATAGGAATTTAAATTCATAATTGAAGCATATTTATTCACAATAAAAGATACAACCTCTATTTTTTTAAATTTGGATTAATTACGTAGAATCTAAACTAAAATCTCTAAATTTTAGTTTTGTAAGTGTCAATATCAACCTTTCTAAAGTGCAAAACTGGGTTATGAAAGTTACAATATTGGTTTTCAAAAGTGTGATTTTCGATTCCAAAAGTGCAAATTTTGAATAATTTTGAACCTAAAAAGTGTAATTTTCTATTTCAAAACCATGATTTCAGTTCTAAAAGTGTGATTTTCGATTCCAAAAATGTGAATTTTGAAATACAAGAGTATCAATTTTGATTCCAAATGTGTGGATTCAATTCTAAAAGTGTCAATATCTAATTTCTACAATGTGTATTTAGATTAATGTATATTTGTCAACATATTATTTTTGTATGTGCATGCACAATATCACCATGACACCCATTGCTAAATATATTAAGATTCAAGAGATGTGATAAATAAAAACAAGCGAGACACATATCATTGTATTCCATAGTTGTAATTTTTAATAAATATTCAAGGTAGCATCATTCAAATAAAGACTCATTCATCAACATCACTCCCACTCTCAACATTATACTCCATCTGTTTTTTTGTTGTTCCTTAATTGCTCAAGGCCCTTGTCAATTATTTTTTATTTTCTCTCTTGTCCATCCTGCCCTTAATGACCATACCCATATGATGCTATTAACATCAATACACATATTTTGTGTAGAAACAACAACCCATTGTTATTTTTTATTTAAACAATTTTTATATAATTATTTGTTAACCTTTGATGGTCCAATTAGCTTCAACCATTGAACCCCTACTTTGTAAGACTCAATAGTAACAGATGGATTTTGGGAAACACTTCCCTTTTCCCTACCCAACCATACTGTACAATCTTGATCTAGTGATTGTACTATGGGCATTTGTCCATCTACAACATCATCCTTTGAAGAGAATGGATCTCTAGTCTTGTTACATTGACGTCCAACATAACAATTCTCAATTGTGGAGACACTTTCCATCAACTACACTTGTATAACTTCATGTGATGGTTTTATAGATGCATTATTTCTTATTTCTTGTACTGTGGATGGCCATGAATTAGTTGGTGAGTGCCCATGCTTTGAAAGGGAGAACCCAAATATTTATATATCGTCTCCCAATAAATTGTCTTGGGATGCCCATATTTTCCCCCTCCCTTATCCATCCCTTTCTTCTATAATTAAATATATGTTTCTAATCCCTTTTTTATTTCATATATATGAAAAGGTATCCTTACCTGTACATTTAACAATTGAGTCTACCACATTGGTAATTATACATTACCATCAAGAAAAGAATGCCACATATCAATAGGAGGTGACCACTTTTCATCTTGAAGTGAGTCTTTATGTTGCATAACTAGCCTATCATCAATGAGCTAAAATTTGTAATTTGTCACATCCTTTGATACCAGCCTTCTTGGAGTTACTATCAAAAAAATGTGGTTCCACAAAGTTCTTGAAGTTGAAAAATTCATCAATTAAATATGGGGCTATTAATAATTGTGATCCTCACGTGTCCTACTAGTGTGATCCGGATTATTTTCGGCACGAAATGAGAGCGGAGATATAATAAAGAAATGCACAGAGATATTGCAGATATTCAATAATATAACAGAAATGTATCATAGATGCAACCATAAACATAGATATACAGTAATACACGATTTCTA
>ML788383.1:270416-296564 GCA_009831015.1 Picea engelmannii
TATATTCACATTAATTTTGTTGATAGAAGGTTGTGGTAAAGTTCCCCCTGCAAACAGGTGAAACCCCCCTTGGATCAATACCCCTCTTTGATCCAAGACAAAAGGAAACAAATGGTGTACTACTTTCCCCCTAGACCTATTTCAACAATTATAATGAGAAGAGAAGGATGGAGGACTTACCTTTTTATGTTGATTGTTCTCACTGCTCCAACCTTTGATCTTGATTTCCAAGCTCCTAGGTGCAAGAAAATTCCTACAAGGAACAAAGAAGAACCTCTTTCTTCCACACTATATTGTTAAGCAGAAACATATCCATCTATGATGAATTAGACAACAATAGACATGCATATATTGAACACATATGCATGAGAGGAATAGGCCAAGTTATGTATTAATGGAAAGAAAATAACAATGAAGCACTTACAATATCAATCTCGATGTTGCAACAACTCCTCCAAGCTCTCATTTCCATCCTCTTAGATCTCACACAATCATAAGTATGATGCTCTCAATTCTCACCCCCCTTTTCTCTCAAGAATGGCCTCCATTATATAGGATTTGAGGCATCACAACCATAGGATAGTTTTGAGGAGAGGATGTGGTCAAGTGAGGATTTTTTTGGACTAACAATATTGACTTACCTTGAATAGATTTAATCTCAAACCAATCCCTTAACCAACTAAGATCTCTCAGAAACAACCTCACAAATCAAGGCATTATTGTTGCAACTACTTCATCACCCCCCCATAACTATGCACATAGCGATGAACACGGGATTATCACTACCTCATACACTTTTGGGGATCAATGATTAAGTTTTATCCCTCCTTGTATATGGGAACAAGGGTGATGAATCTCAAACAAGGCCAAAATATCAAGGAAAAAGATAGTATTTCGACCTCCAACTAATAAGCTTCCCTTCCAACTTGTCTAGGGGTCATGAAAAACACTTCTTCATGGTGATGAAGTTGTGACACTTAAGTGTGATACTTGGCAAAGTGCGAGACTTATGTGCAACATTTGGTGTGTGACACTTAGGTGTATAATAGTTGCAACACTTAATTTTTCCACTTAGGTACGACATTTGATAATGCACCATTTGCAACACTTACGACACTTAAGTGTAACATTTGCGACACTTACGACACTTAAGTGCAACATTTAGTAGTGTGACACTTAGGTGTGTAACAAAACCTCCCACAAGCTCCATCTATGTCTTCATGTGTGTGTCCCATGGGGAGGAATCCAACTTCAACAATGTCAAACACCCTCCTTCTTGATGTTAAAATGGATAAAAATGCTAACACTTTGATTTTTGTTATCACCCACACAATTATTCATTTGGCAATAATAGTATTGGTGGTAATTTTCTATTTTCCCTGCAAAAGTTTGTATTATCAACACTTATCTCATGTGTTTATCCCTATTCTTGGCTTTAATATAACAAGTATATTGCATAGATTCCATAACATTTTCAAGATGTTTTAAACAAGGCTCATGTTTAATGTATTATTTTAATCTATCCATGTAATCTTCCAACAAATGTTCATCGCTTATGTTATCCACTCTTGTGGCCAATAACTGAAATTATAAATTATAATCTTCAACATCACCTAAGTTCTTGATTCTTGTCAACTGTATAAAATAGTCTTTTTCCCAAACTTTTCCATATTGTTCTTCTAAGCCTCTTATAAATAAATCCCATGTATAATCATAAGAATGGAGATTCCTTTTAACTACCCTTTGATACCATTGATAGGGTTTTGTCTCAAAGTACAAAGTTGCTAAGGAAATATTTTTATTATCATTCATAATATTATGCAATTCAAAGTATTTCTTTATTTTTTTAACCCATGTAAATGCATATGCTCCATCAAACTTCCTTAATTTAATCTTGGGAAACTTGATACCCTTAGGAACCCATCCATGATTAGCTCCAATATGGGAGTTAAATCCTCCCCGCATATTCCTATTAATGAATGTTGTTCAATATGGCTACTACTTTTATTGTCATGAGTCCCTTCAGTTACATTATCACTTTTAGGGAGCCTCTCATCTAGGGTCTACATAAGTTTGGCCACCATTTTCTATTCCATATGTTCCATCTTTTGTTACACATGTTCCATCTTTTGTTACACATGTTCCATCTATTCCCTACTTTGATCCATCTTTTGTTCGATTTGTTGTATTTATATCTACGTGTTTACCAAATCTACATTTTTCACCGACTTTTCACTCGATTCCTTAAATTGGTTTTCCAATTTGGATAGGTGGCTATGCATATCTTCACTTTCTTCATGAGTCATGGTTAAGCTCTCTTGAGGTTTAACTGGTGTAGAATTTTTTTCACTACCATTTTCCATGTGGGATAACAACAATATTTATCTAGATTTCTTCTATATTTTTACTTTACCACACTTTTTGAACCTTTAAAAACATATACTCCAATCAAATTTATGTCAATTGTAAGTTACATACCTTTAAAACCCTGTTTTGGAGACAATTTTGTAGGCTGACCTTGCACCTGGTATAAATTTTAAATTTATGCACCTTTAATTATGAAATTTGGCTTCTGGTAGCTATATATTACTTCTCTTCAATGCCATAGGATTGACTAAATTCTGATGTGCCAAGAAAAATTTACAATAGCTTTCCCATAACTTGACAATTTATTCATTTTTAGGAGAGCTAACTTGTACATATTTCCACATGTTCAATTTTTCATGTCTTCTCATTAAATTTTTAACCTAAAATACTATGTTCTATTAAATATTCAATATAACTAGTGGCAAACAATTTGGATATTCATAGAATCATATATGACTGTTTTACCTAGAGTGCCTCTTTGAAACTAGTTTTAGGGTAAGTAAAAAAACCCTAACTTCCACAACCTATAAATTGAAAAGTATAGCGGATTAGGATCTAATTTTTTTACCATGGGTACTTCTCTATGTATCACAAGTCTGCCAAAAAAAATTTTGTTTGAAGCTTCCCATAGAAACATTAATAGGAAAAATTCCAAGATGATTCATTTGGGACTAATTTTAGGACTAGTCAAAACCCTAATTCTCATAGCCTATATTTATGAAAGTATAGTGAACCAAAACCTATAGCGAACCATAATTTAAATTTTTTACCACAATTAATTCACTATTTTTCCCCAGTCCCTTAAAAATTTCATTATCTTAAACTTCCCATAAAAATAAATTATAGCGAAAATGTCAAGAGACTCATTTGAAGGAGCCAAACCCTACGATCATATGCTCTAAAACCAATGTTATGACCCAGATTCCACAAATAGTATAATAATAGAGAGAAGAAGTAGCTCCATTCCTTAACAATGATGAAGCGTCAATGAATAATAAGCCACTTTGAGCAGGAAACCTCCTTTTACAATATATCCTGTGCACAAGACAAGATGCCTATGCAAATGAATCTCCTTTATTATAAATAGGAGATAAAGTGAGAATGATGTAACATACCACTAAGCTAACTTAACCATAACTAATACACTAATAATGGATGAGGGTTATGGAATTAACAAAATTATTCTTTGGTATGTTAGTGTCTTTGACTCTTATCTAATGATATCCTAATATTAAGTCCAATTTCGAGAATATGCTTGCCCCTTTAAGTTGATCAAACAAGTAATTGATCCTAGGTAAGGGATACATGTTCTTCAATTACCTTATTCAACATCTTATAATCAATGCACATTCATAAGGTCCCATCCTTCTTCTTAACAAACAACATAGGAGATCCCCAAGGTGATGCACTTGGGCATATGAAACCCTTTCTTGGAAATTATTGCAATTGCATATTAAGATCTCTTAGTTTGTTGGAACCTCATTTGTAAGGTTCCTTTGATATTGGAGTGGAACCTGGCATCAATTATGTCTTATAATTCACCTCTCAAGTTGGTGGCAACCCCAGTAATTCATCTAGGAATACATCAAAATATTACTTGATTATGGGTAGCTGTTATGATTTCATATTTAATTTTTTGTGGCCTCAATGATATGGATGAGATACCCTTTACAACCTTTGTTCACACTGTGATTGACCTACATGGATATAATCTATCTTACTTTCTGATCAGGGGATCAATTTTTGCTCAATTTTCAAAGTGCTCGGAATGCGACGAAAACAGTGCCATTGCGTCCGTCTCGTCTTCCTGATTCCGGTGGTATATTTACTTTCGCAAACGGAGTCCGTATGGAGGAGATATCGCGATCTGTCCGCCAAGCCAAACAGGCAAAAATTTGGGATGCTGACTGTACTTGTCCGTACAGTCCGTATGGACACGTGGCAGGGCCGTACCATCATGATGACGTGGTAGTTTGATGATGTGGCATATTTTTATTGGTTGATGGTTGTCCAATTGGATGTTGACACGTGTCTCATTGGCAGCGAATGGTATGAGGACATGCGGCCCAATGCTTGGGCGCCACGTGTCCTCCGTTGGTTGGCTTATAATGGTTATGTAAAACTAATGGAGGCCACGGGGTTCGACCCCCGGACCTCCCACCACACCATGACTTTACAATTTGCGCTAACCATGGTGTCGACCCGTGTTCCTTGTTACATAATCCAACGCACATATATTTGAATTGAAATGTTGTATTATGTGGAAAGGGGTCGGGCCGGGGCTAAGCCCCGGCCCGTGGTCGTTACACATTATAATATGACCATGTTTTATATAGTCGCGCGGGGTCTATGTTACATAGCNTGAATTGAAATGTTGTATTATGTGGAAAGGGGTCGGGCCGGGGCTAAGCCCCGGCCCGTGGTCGTTACACATTATAATATGACCATGTTTTATATAGTCGCGCGGGGTCTATGTTACATAGCCCGTGGCTATGGTTCCACTATGCACATATATAACCATGTAATATAAATGTTCGCGCGGTTGTAATACGTATGTCATGCTATTGTATATGCGCGAGAGTTATACCGTTGGCACGGTTCAAACAACTTAACCGCTTTTTCGCCCAGCCGTTGGTTCTATGTGCCATATGACCGAGTGCCGAGGCGGTTAGGGGCTGGAGGCGCCTTAACCGTCCTACGGTTTGCACAGTTGGCGCGGTTGTGCCCGGTGCCGAGTTTTTACGCTTAAATGAGCGTGTGAGCCAGGTTTGAAGGACAAGGGTGAGATTTGTAGAACCAGAGACAACAAAGTTGAAGAGGGAGATTTCAAGAAGGCTATCTTCTTCATTTTTCGACCGTTTCAGGTGCTGAAAGAGCTCAGACAGGGGTTTTGGGACGCTGCGAAGCCATTGGAGCAGTCAGTTTGTCATTTTGAGCATTGTAAGGCATGTTTTTGAGCACTTTGAGCAATTTAATAATAATGATCCATTGGAAGCTGGACCAGGAGATGTAGCCCGAAGTGGGGTGAACTCCTTTATCAAGTTGTTGTGTTTATGTGCTGATGTTCATTATTTTATGCTGCTGTCTATGTGTATTTTTCATAAGTAATCCTTGATTTATGTGTTGCAAATTGATCATGTTGCTTTAAACACATAACATTTCACTTACAATATTTATTCAAGTTTTTCAAGTCTTCTTCATTTTTAGATCACTTTCATGGGGATCTTTTCCCCTTGGATGCTTCTAATTATTCCTTCATCATCCACACATTCAACTATTTTCTCGTAGAAGTCTACCTTGGCCTTGTGGAGTTCCAGCCAATCTTTCCCAATGATCTTGTTACATTAAATTTTCCTCTTACTACATCCCTTACAACCCCTTCTAGTTCCAAGTAGTTCAATGTTCCCTTGGTCTAATTTTTTCTCTTTAGGAATTTATAGGTCTTATTCCCAAACCCTCCAGATTTAAAACAATCATCTCTTTGGTGCATGGGTCCTACACTCTCATGTACTTAATTATATTTCTTTGTCTTAGGTGGCAGAGTTGGAATGGAGTTCCATTGATTGTACTTCTATCTCCATGTCTTTTGGATATTGATCCTCTGATTAAGCTTGCAACTTAGCTTATTTCTTTGTTGGGATTTTGCTTCACATTATTTGGTCATCCATATCATTTCCATTAAGGTCTTCAGCATAAAGGTCCTAATCCTATATTTGATATGATCCCTAAGTCCCCCAATGAGTCTCTCGACTCGTGACTCATCATTGAGTACATGGGAATACTTTTATAACTCCACAAACTTGTTCTCATATTCCTCCTTTGTCACGCTACCTTGATTGATCGAGTAATACTCATATTCTTTGTTTTCATAGTACATCTTGACTATGTACTTTTCCTCAAAATGTGTCTTGAACTGGTGCTAGCCTCGGTGATCCTCATCCACTTTTTCCTTTTTCTTGAGATGATCCCACCAAAGTTTTGCTTCATCTAACAATTCATAGCTAGAAAACTTAGTGTTTCTCAGGGTTGAAATAATATAATGTCACTTGTCTCTCAATGTTTACCAACTAGGATTCAACCTCATTTCCCCTTCTGATGATCCCATTGAACGTGGGAGCCTTTTGTTTCCTCAATTCATATACTAATTTGTGGCACTTAAGGGGATACTTCTGAATAAGATCCTCTTCTATTGATGGTTGCTTCTCCATTTTGTCTTGTATTCTAGGGATTCCATCATTCCCTTAATCCCTTAGAGGCAGGAGGACTACTCATATACTTGGATCCTTAAGGTCTATACTCTGAATCCAACTCCTAATGGCTCTACTAAGTAAAACATGACCTTGAATGCTCCCCTTACTCATACTATGGGTTCATGAATTGGAGATGTCCATACTTAGTCTTCTTGCAGTAATAATAAGAGGATCCATTAATTGTAATGAAATTGTGCCTTGGGTGCAAGTGTAAGACCAAATCTCTCTCTCTCTCTCTCTCTCTCTCTCTCTCTCTCTCTCTCTCTCTCAAATTATCATTTTATGCTCCAATGATAGGTGATATAAGTATAGGACACATTCAATTCTCTCTCTCTCTCTCTCTCTCTCTCTCTCTCTCTCTCTCTCTCAAATTATCATTTTCCAACGATAGGTGATATAAGTATAGGACACATTCAACTATAACCTTATACCTCTTGAACTAGAATTTGGTCTCCTTATCACTTAACCAATATCCAATCCTTCATTATATTGATTCCATGGAATGTAAGATCATAGGAGCTCTCTCTCTCTCTCTCTCTCTCTCTCTCTCTCTCTCTCTCTCTATCATTTTCCAATAATAGGTGATATAAATATAGGACACATTCAACTATAACCTCAGATTATCATTTTCCAATAATAGGTGATATAAATATAGGACACATTCAACTATAACCTTATACCTCTTGAACTAGAATTTGGTCTCCTTATCACTTAACCAATATCCAATCCTTCATTATATTGATTCCATGGAATGTAAGATCATAGGAGCATGAATGTTACACTAAAATTGATACAAACGGAGATCCTTGGCAATGTTGTGTTCCTTATCATGGATAATGTATGCATGCTATATATGTGTGCATGTTAACAAAAAGTCAATTAAAAAACATATAATAAGAACATGAATTTTACTTACATTTGAGTAAGAAAATAATGTGTACATTTAATCTAAAATCATTAAAATTAACAATTCATTTTTTTTACATCACATTTAAAAACAATTTTGATGTGAAAATCAAAATCCTAAAGACAAAAAAACATGCATAACTTAGGTTTATGACAAATTTATTTATTTATTAGAATACATTGTTGCATTTAACCATTATGTATTATTTAACATAAGCCCACAATGTTTTATTGTTTTGTAAGTAGGTTTATGATAAAGCAAACTTGATGTACATATACATGTTTTTTTGTTTTTAATTTTTTAGACCTTCTGTAACACAATGATGAGTTCAAGTAATCAATTAGCATATGGGTTTTCCTTTGGTTTTTTTATACCTTCTATAACATAATTATGAGTTTAATAACATAATTATGAGTTCAAGTAATCAGTTGACATGTTTTTAGCATATGGGTTTGCTTTTGTTTTTATTTTTTTTATAATTTTTTTAGACTTTTTATAACAATGTTTAAAAAAAAAAAAAATTAGACTTTCATAATGTTGAATTCAAGTAATCAGTTGGCCTACTTTAGCATATGAGTTAACATTGTTTTTTTAAGAATGTAGTATGCATTTGTAAACACCTTTATAACAACCCCTTTTTTAAGGGTTTTTTCCCTCTCTTTTAAGAATTGATTATGTAACATGCTCCATCTGATTTTGTTTCCTTGTTTTTATTGAAAACCATAAATGTACAATCTCATATCTTAAGAGTTACTTAAGTTCAAAGTTTAAGAATTAATTAATTCATCCAATTATTTTTTTGGTTTAATGCATCAAAGAAAGACTTTTACGCAAAGATAGAGTACTGTAATCAAGATTTCATACGGAGTCGGGCAGGGATTTTCAATAACAATTTAAGTCTTTTTAAAAAAAATCCAATAACTATATTAATGTAATAATCGTATTAATGCATGAGGGTTAAGTTTTGTCTTTAAGTCAACCACTATCATAGGTCATATGCTTGCTTTCTTTTGTGATGTAATCTAAGCTATTCACGTGGGACAATCTACGTATAGTTTATAAAGTAGAGGCCATTTGTTTTCATTCTTTATCATGCAATTTAAGTCAATTTAAGTTATTCATGCATGACAATATATCTATAGTTTATAAAGTAGAGAATTGATAAAAAGGAAATAAGGAGATATAATATAAAAGAAATAGTAAAATGATAAAAAGTTATTTATGTATGACAATTTACTTATAATTTATAAAGTACAGAATTGATAGATTGGAAATAGGGAGATATAATATAAAAGAAATAGTAAAATAATAAAAAAAAAGAAAAAAAAGAAAGGTAATTGAGAAAAAAACAAAGCAAATAACTAACTTTAAATTATTTTCTTAAATCTTTAATCAAGGATCTCCTCCTTCCTAATTGTAACTTGCTTAGGGTTTATTAGATCCCAACATATTGTTACAATCTTTTAAGTTTAATCTTTTAGAGGTACCCAATTGTAAGAACTTGGGGTTTTGATACCACTTTGTAACAAATCTCCTTCTTAGGAGGGTGTTATCAACAACAATTTTTTTTCTTTTCTTCTAAGTTTAGTTCACAACTAGGGTAATTTAAGCTAATTAAATTTAGAACATGGAGCTCAACCATGTAACTAGTTAAAAAAACAATTCCACCTTTAGGATAATACATCAAAAATCTCTAATCCAATAACACCTCTAGTATTAATTGTAGACGCATAAAGAAATAATGCATTGAACACATATATATCCTTCACCTTGTCGAAGTCTAGTTGTTGGTTTAAACCAATATACCTCAAGCACTTTTCCAACCAAGGGGAAGTCGACCCAACCAATGCATACACTTGAATCAGATGTTACCCCTCGACCCAAGTTCAAGCCCAATGAGGTGAGGGATAGGAACACAGAGCACTCAACACATGTCTCACTCAACTCACAAAATAATCCAAGGATCAAACATCCAATTGATCAACCATAATCTGGTGAAGAGACTCTTGGACTTACATGATCACCACCTTTATCCCCTAATGCATACCCTTGGTTAGGAAAGTATCATACATGATAATGATGAAGCTCTACAAGGATTTTACTACCACTCTCACCCTTGATGAATATATCTGGATATACAAGTGTTACACATAGT
The DNA here is from genome assembly GCA_009831015.1 of Picea engelmannii. Taxonomy (NCBI): domain Eukaryota; kingdom Viridiplantae; phylum Streptophyta; class Pinopsida; order Pinales; family Pinaceae; genus Picea; species Picea engelmannii. The sequence continues at coordinate 280,096 of ML788383.1, forward strand.
AATGAAATGACAAGGGCCCAAAAGGAATAACAATTACCAGACTTAATGAGCATTAGTACCCTTGGTTAGGCAAGTACACTTCCAACCTATTTAATCCACATAGACTAGGATAGAGTAGTTATTAGAGTGCTCCCCCAATAACATAATCCATAATCCGATCTCTTACCCAAACATAATAACCTCAACCTCCCTCCTTGGCCAACCCCCTCACACAAGGTTGACTCCTCTTTACTAATATATCAAGAGTGTGATAGTTCCTTCCCAAGATTGCCTCTTGGCCTTCTCATTATTTACCAAATTATTCTTTGGTGAAATTTAACTTAGGGTTAGATTTATAAGTGCCAAAAAGTGGTTAAAATGTGAATACAATTTCCCCCCCTTTATGCTTTTTACCCCATGTAACTTTCATAAGAATTTTTTTTCAAGTTTATTTATCTTCCAAAGGCTCCCTAGGCTCTTGGATTAGGTGATCATCCTTATTAAACATGGCCACCTTTCCCTTGGATGACATTCCTAGCCTCTTCATCAATGTCTCAACCTACAATAGGTTAGTTTTTCCCAACCATACCAATACACATATAAGACATAAACATCATAATCATAATGAATTGAAAATAATCATAGGAGAAGGTACATAAATTAAAAATACATATATATATCATAATAAAAAAGAGAATAAATATTCAAAATTATTACAAAAGAAAAGAATACTCATTGCATGTCATCAACAAGATACTCATAGTAATCATTATGTAAGCACATATGTTTCATTGTTCAAAATAAGTCAACATCAACAGAGGAAATCAACAAGGGGATAATGAGTCCAAAACATTATCTCTTAACAAACATCACACAATGCATAATAACTATCAACTATCCAAAACCAGGGTTAGCTGAATAATTGCGATGCACTCAGGGTATTATAGGTTTAGATCTAAACTTAATTAAGAACATACAAGTTAGAAAATTTCAATGAGATTAATAGAGATTTTTAACCCAAAACAAATCATTAACCACCTTCTTAGTGAAAGAAAACAAATTTATGCATTATCTTTACCATGGGCTTGACCAAACATGTCTACAATCAATGTATTGATGAGAGATTTACACTCAAGTATTAATTATGTGTTTTGTTCCCATTAAGTATGTATTACAATAATGGGGATGCCATGAACTACATGCTAAGTGATCGATATGTCAACATATGTGCTCAAAAAACAACCAAATATTAGATACCAATACTATGCCCACATCATTACTTATATCAAAAAGATACATAACATTACCAATCCAACAAAATAACTACAAATCAACATGTTAAATATATAACTTCATAGAGTTTGAATAGGTGAACATGAAAAAATAGAGTTATCTTCATCTCCTTAAGTTTTCTCGATCTCTATTGTTTTCTCTTCAAGATTGTCATTGTGACATACATTTGTAGTTAATCTTGCCAATAAGTTTACAATCCCATTACAACTTGCACCTATGTTTTTTGTAAAGTTCACATGAAAAAATATATTATATTTTTAATATATCATACAGTCCAAAAACCCTTATTGTTGGTCTGCCACTTGATAAACCAGACCAATAACATAGGTAGATGCCATCCGACCAAATACATTGTTTATGGAGTATCCAAAAAAACTTAAAAACCAGTGTTTCGTTGAAAGTACCATGCCTATAACTACTAAAAACTATCATTTTAAAAAATTAAAGACTACTAGGGAACCCACTTCATGGGGCCAGGGGACCCTTACCAGAGGTATGAGGATTTTTCGGTTGAGCTTCGTTGTGCCCCGGAAGCCGATGACGAGTTGCTTGAGGGAGGTGATCGAGGATCTCTCGAACCATCAAGTGGAGGCCATCGAGCTAGACTTGGACCGTGTTTTGTGCGTCTTCCCTGGTTTGTAGCATTTGTCCCAATAGAGTCTTGATGTGCTAGTAGAGTTCGACTATCCTCCAATATCAAGTGTCCCTACCCTTGGTGTGTCCAACATCAGGGACCCAGTGGATAGTGTTCTCATCTATTTATGTATCAATAGTCATCTCCCGATCCTTGCTAACTGTGTTTTCTTCTTCATCTAGATCTCTCTGGAATCATCGAGGGGTATTTGAAATTTAGTTCCTGGCCTCGTTAAAGGCCTCCTATTGGATGTGAGATTCTGGTAACCCCTCCTCTTGTCACCTCAAAGTGGAATCTCCAGGGATTCTCAAGACACGTCTATAACCAGGAGGATAGTCATGCCTAGGGGCCATGGTATCTCTGATGAGGGCTCCAATTGAAGGGTAGTACCAAATTTAGAGAGGATTTCCAATAGATTTCTCACTACCGGCATATTGGGACATAAATTCCTTAGCCATGCTCTCGAGTTGTAGATCAGGCATCAAAATTTCGCTAAGTGTCGAGTTCCTTCTCTAAGGAGAGGGTATTGTCATCGGGGAGGATATCATAGAGACATGAGTGAGTCTAGGCATCCAGAGGATGCCCCGTAACTCTCATTTATTTCATTTTTCCTTCTGACTTGTTGGCCTTTACTCGAGCTTCCTTCCGTATCCATCGCCTCATGGGAGATCTGTCATTCCTTGTTTTCATCACCCTCAGAATTAGTTTCCTTCATTAACTTCCTTAACTGCGGATGTTGGATGTCAGCACAAGAGGCTTTCCTTCCTTTGCTAGTTTGCGATCGGGTGTCATTGACTCATTCCACTTGGTTTTGTTTCTTGTCCTTTCGGGTGATATGGAAAGATATATCAAGATTGTCCATCTGGATCCCTCCCCATGACATCTCGGGAGTATTCCCCTACGTTAAATGCTACCATGGGCTTCCCATGGATCGGTCTTGTCGACTGACATCCTTGTGGGTAGCTGGCAATCGGTCGTCGTCTGATTGCTAGAGTGCCCATTGGATGTCTTATTGACCACACGTAGGAGGGGAAGCCCAATTTTCAATTTCATTTACTATACCCTCTCTAGTCTCGAGGATCCCCCCACCATCTTCATTCTTCCTCAGCTCTCCTTCCGAGAGGGGTGCGCCTCTCTTGCTCTTCCTTAGTTCAGACTATCGTTTTTTTTGTATTTTCTCTTAGGTGGGACCGATGTGAGATGTAAGCCAGTATAAACCAACTTGGTAAAAAAACATGATTAAGTTCTAACTAATGGGAAGAGGCTGAACTTGGGATAACCCGTTTCTCAAGCATGCAGAAGATAATTCTATACCATAGGCCTAGTACTAATACATTAACCATGTGAGCATCCAATTACTGTCTGAGAATACTAATTATCAGAAAGAAAACACATATGCAATACGATAATGGAAATCAAAATAATTCATCTACCATAATCATTCATCACATAATCACACAACGATTCATCATCTTCATCATTTAAAGAAATAACAGGGAAGCAATTTCACCAGATAACTTGACAATATATTCGATAGCTCTTACTTGTTACATCTGCTCATGAAACTGAATAGGAAATAGTTCTTCTCCAAGCTCAATCAAACATGCATTTGATGAAAAATAACATAGTCTCTGGTCTAGAAGGACTTCTCAATTAAAGATGGCTTCAAAATAATTCTTAACAACCAGAAAGAAAGATTTATTGCAACAACCATCGACCTTTCATTAATCGGTCGAGGCCTTTATTTATAATCTAAAATTCAACTAAAAACAACGGTTAAGTGCAGTTTAAACAAAACAATTCATCTACCATAATCATTCATCACATAATCACACAACGATTCATCATCTTCATCATTTAAAGAAAGAATAGGGAAGAAATTGCACCAGATAACTTGACAATATATTCGATAGCTCTTACTTGTTGCATTTCTCATGAAACTGAATAGGAAATAGTTCTTCTCCAAGCTCAATCAAACATGCATTTAATGAAAAATAACTTCGTCTCTAGTCCAGAAGGACTTCTCAATTAAAGATAGCTTCAAAATAATTCTTAACAACCAGAAAGAAAGATTTATTGCAACAACCATCAACCTTTCATTAATCGGTCGAGGCCTTTATTTATAATCTAAAATTCAACTAAAAACAACGGCTAAGTGCAGTTTAAACAAAACCAAATTCGCCACGCGGCATCATCTTCTAACATTTTATTTAACAATCAACCTTAGATTTCACTCGAAAGGGTGACTTTTCTCATATTCAGACCAGCTGATGAATAACTCTTTGCAAGTTTGGGCCCACGGGAATCTGTGCTGCTCCATCAGAGCCGCGTAAAATCCTCTAACCTCCACCGCATGCACATATAATTCACTAGACTGGCGTTTAATTGTTGTAGCACAATCTGAGCTCTAATCGAGTGTTTTACAAATCTTTGTACTTGCCCCAATGCTGTATCGGTCATCTTTGCTAGCTCTTCGGCCCACAATGCATATTTCATGACGTCCGATGCGACTATATCGCGCAAGTTGATGAGGTCGTCGATGGTCTCGAACTCGGAGAGTCTGATATCTTTCATCGCTTCATTGATCCTTTGATCTACTTTACTTTGGATTCTCCCCACGAAGTCGCGGAGCCAAATTTGCTCGGGAGTTTGGGAGTTTTCTTGCAATCGAAATTAAAATTATTTAGAAGGCTTACATAACAATACTTGGAAAAATGCGAAAAACAAAACATAATCGTGAAGAAACTAGATTGATGCATACTTGTACAACTCATTAAACCCGATTGTTTGATACTTATGTGATCTCTGCGACCTTTCGAATTCCTTGCATCATCTCCATTAGCACCGCCATTTTCCTTCAGTTATGGCGGGTTACATCCATGCACTATAGCATAATAGATTAGGTACGAACACAAGAGAGTTAGAGTCACGCCAGTGGCCGGTTGGCCCTTGGGGACGGGAAAGGATGTCAGAGCTAAACATGCACCGAAGGTACAAGTAAGTTCCAAAAAGGTCAGATACTCTCATAGGGGAAGTCGTTAAATATCTTAGATTGAGGCAAGTTGCTCAGACAGAGTCGCTTCAGCTAGCGCATTAATCATCATCAGTTCATTATGGAGGCTAAGGAAACTTAAAAGAAATCAAGATAATCGTACTACACATCCTCTGTAATTCCTATCGGTTGCATCTCCCATGCCTCGAATCATACTCGTAGCGTGGATGTGACACGGTAATTCTCTGAAACATCCTATTGCAAGGCATTCAACATTTGTTGGCTCGTTTTGGCTCACCGTCTCACTTCTTTATAAATTAGAGATGTTAGGCATATGTTATACCCGTCCGCCGAGCTTATGCACCATTAGTGACTTGTCTCGTGAGCCCAGTTCGATCAGATTCTTTGCTTTGGGTTTTGATCAAGTTCACTATGTGGGCGGCAGATACATCGTTAGACTATGGGAACTCCTCAAAACGCAAGACGAGGCCTGCGAGGCAGCCGAAGCGCCAGAATCAAGCCACAAAATGTCTGGGACCCATTCTTGTTTGCAGCAAGTGATCCAGAGGTTCCGAAGGGAGACTCCTACTTTCATGCCGAAACAATGGTATCACCCTGTGCAAAGGACGAAGTGAAGAAAGTAACATTGAAAGGACGTAAGTTGGAAGATACGCTCTCTCCACAGCCAATACCACGGAAGAGAGGAAGGCCTAGGAAGAATAAGGAAGTGGGAGAGGGAAACCAAATCCCGGTTGAGTCATGTGCACGATCAGCCGCCAAGGAGCTCCTTAAGCTCGCTATCAGGCTAGAAACTATCAAAACCATAAGTCGAGGAAGCAAGGGTCAGACGAGGAGGACAAAAACTTCAGGTTCTAGCATTCTGGAAGCCAGACAGGAGCTGGAGAAGGCACAACTCGTGATAGATGAACTCTACCAGGAGAACAGGGAGTTACGATGGAAGCTAGCGACTAAGACCCTTGAGGTGTCTGCACCTCAAGGGCATGAAGGAAATGCAACCTAGCTCAAAAGGCAGCTTCAGGAGGTGCAAGATACGATCGTGAAACTGCGCGAGGCGCAACGAGCATCAGAAGAACAAAATATGAAGGCACCTCAAGGAGAGTGAGGTGCCTGGCGGGCAGTCCGTATGCAAAAAAGGCATGACCGACGATCTCTCTCTCTTTCCTTTTTTGGATTCTTAGATGTGACGAAAATCTTTGATAACTTTCTTTGTTTATGAAAAGAAACACATACTTAGTGTAACCAGGATAGTTGGCCAAAAGGTGTAAGTAGCGTCTACTGAATGCAACCTAAAACCGAAAGGAATATATAAAGTCTCAAAATTTTGACGAAAGAATTCTGGTCACCGTAGTCGGATGCGTCTTCCTATTTTCCTCATTGTGTGTGAATCTACTTCGCTCTTCGTTTAAGTTTCTAACTAGCCTCGATTTGTGGAATTTGTTTCTCTGAGTTGTTCTATATTCTTTTTTTTATGTCTCTCTGCAAAACCTCCGACGTCGAACAATTTTGTCATATGATGCTATCGTGGCGAACTAGCTTAGGACATGTGGCAATGAAGACCGACGACTTAATCGCAATCCCTAGTAGGAGTCAAGATTTTTCTTTCAGTTGCGCGTTCCCAAAGTAAGCCTGGGAATCGTCGATGCCGAAGAGATATCGGGAGTCGACAATCGGGGGTAAACGTATTGCATACTTTCCTCTGGGTTGGTTCCTTTGAAAAATCGTCGATGCCGAAATGTGTCGGGAGCCGGTGATCTGGTGAAACTGTTTACGTGAATTTACTTTCCCAAAACTCCCTGATGCCGAATTGCTTCGGGAATCGACCATCTGTGATTCCTTTCTTCCTTTGCTAACTTTTACTCCCTTTGAATTTCGCCAATGCCGAATGAGATCGGCAATCGGTGGCTTCCTTGTGTGATGCTCGTTGCGAAAGAGAAACTTCCTTCTGCCGATGCCGACAGAGATCGGCGATCGGTGACCTCGATTTTCTGTAGTGATTTTCTTTCCTCTTCGATCCTTCTGGGTGTCGGATTTTGGTCGCGTCAGGTGAATCTTTAATTAAATGTTAATCCTTTCAAGTTAAATTATAATGGTTTTGACTTGTTTAGGCAAACTTTTTAAGACTTAATGAGAATCACAAAATGATAAGCAAAAGCAACATTGTTCATACTGAAGTCGAATTAGAGAATACCAAAAGATTAAGTGGTACCCAAAAAAGTAAAATTTGACATAGACTTTTTTTTTTAGGGTGTGTTGAGTGCTCAACAGGTGAGAACCTTGTTCTAGCATTCTTCTGGAGGCAGGGATTGAGGCTTGAACACCCTATGGTTACTCTCTTTCCAGGATTCCCAGGTAAGAAAGCTAGGTAAGAGGTTCCAAGCTCTGTTGACTCGAGGGTTTTGAGTTATTGTTGTTGGCCATTGTTCTATGGTGTTTCTTATGGAATTCCTGTTACGACCAGAGTGTCGAAAGAGAAGCAACAGGAGGGTCCATAGGTTTTCTGTGTAAATGAAAGTATTTAAGAGGTGCTTCACTGTTTCCTCTTTCTCTTGGCAAAGAGGGCATCAGGAGGGCCCCAAGAAACTTCGTTTGATTAAATTGTCCTAAGCGAGAGCTCTGTTTAGGGCAATAACTCAAAGGAAGTCGAAACATTTGGCCAAAGGTTTTGTTTCCAAATATTGATCCAGATCTAGGCTTGAGGAAGCCTGTTGTGTTGGGCAGCCATCTCATATGCCTCTTTAGTTGTGTAGGTTCTAGAAGAGGTGGTGCCCCATTGAAGCCAGTCCTATTTTTCGTAGCTATGAATCCTCCTTTTGTTGAGTACCTCTAGGAAACCCTTTATGATGTTGTTTTCTGTTCCTCCAGTCCATCCATGGTGAGGGAGCCATTTCCTCCAACAATTGGGGTTTATTTCTTCCATCCAATATTGCGCAACCATGGACTTATTCTAGGTTGTCATTCCAACTTGTAGTCTAAGAAGAGATGGTTGCTCTTCCAGCCTCGGGAGTTGTTGCCAATCATCCTCCAAGAAACGAGAATCCTTGCCATTTTTTATTTCCCAGAAGCAATTTTCTTGAACTAAGTGGCGGTTATGCCATGCTAGGTTCCATAGGCGTGAACCCGAAGGGGAATTATTCATTCTAATGATATGCATGGTTTGCTGATTTTGGGCGTATTTAGTTTTCCAAAGACTGGCCCATTGAGTTTGGGGATTAGTTAGCCAATGTCACCATATCTTATCCCCCATGGTTTGAATGATAGTTTATGGATCCCTCAATCCCTTACCTCCTTTCAGTTTTGGAAGACAATTGTTTCCCACGCCACTAATGCCCATTTTTTTTTTGTTTTTCGAGCTGCCCCATAATAATTCTCTCTGTATATTTCTTATCTCTCTGAGAATATATTTTGGAGTTGCTATGACTGAGAGATGGTAGATAGGAATTGCTTGAAGGACTGACTTGATGAGGATGATTCTGCTAGCTATATTGAGGGAATAGAAGGACCAATTGCCCAGTTTTTTTGCCATATTTTCTAGGAGGTCCTCCCAAATGTTTTTCTTTAAGGAGTTCTTTGTTAGGGGAACTCCCAAGTGTTTTGACGAAAGATTGCTTAGTTGGAACCCTAAGAGACTTGTTAGATGAAACTAGATCAACTAAGGGGTGTTGAAGAAGAAGATGTTGGACTTATCTTCGTTGACACACATCCCCGAGGCTTCTCGAAAGTCATGGAGGACTTGCTTAATTGTGAGGGATTCCTTCAGAGTTGGAGTAGCCATTAACATTGTATCATCCACAAATTGTTGATGTGTGGCTAGAGATTCCTCTCCATGGAGAGAGAGCCCCTTCCAGTTTCTTAGCACCACTTCTTCCTTGATAGCCCTTCCCAAGCCTTCTGCCATCATGATAAAGAGGAAGGGAGAGAGGGGGTCTCCCTGATGGATGCCCCTGGTTGGAGAGAAGGTTGGGGAAGGGGAACCATTAACTAAGATAAAAAAGAAGGCTATGGAGATCAGTGATTTGACCCATAATAACCAGTTTTCACTGAATCCAAAAGCGGCCAAGATGTTGAAGGTATAATTCTAGTTCAAGCTATCAAAGGCTTTTGAAAGGTCTAATTTGATGAGCATTCCGGGTTTCTTGGAGGAATGAAGGGAGTGGGTTAGGTCATGTGTTAGGATTATACTGTCTAGGATTTGTATTCCTTCCACAAAACATGTCTGCCTTGTGGAGATTAGGGAGGGGAGGAGGGATTTTAGTTTCACAATGATTTTGGTTATGAGCTTGTAGATAACATCACATAGATTTATAGAGTGAAATTTTCTGGGGTTTTCTACTTTTTCTTCTTTAGGAAGGAGAGTGAGGAAGGTAGTGTTGAAAGCTAGGAGGAACTTTTTGTATTTTCTAGAGTCTTCCACTGCTTCCCAGACTTCATTATTTATTACCAGCTAACAGACCTGGTAAAAGTCCATTGTGAATCCATCGGGTCGAGGATATTTCCATTTTGGCATCTCCAAGATCACTTGCTCCGCCTCTTCCATAATGAATGGCCTCATCAGGGCTTCATTATGATTTTCATTTATCATTTTTGGAAATGCTAGGTAATCTTTTTGATTGCTTCCTTTCGATTCAACTGAGGTTCTTGCATTAGAGTTCTGTAGTATTGAAGAAGTTCTGATTGGATATCCTGGTGGTTGCTTAATTTTTTACCTCGTCTTTCTTTTAGAGAGATAATTCTGTTATGATGTCTTCGTTGGATCATTGAATTGTGGAAAAGCTTTGAGTTTCTCTCACCTTCCTGTAGCCATAAGACTCTTGATTTTTGTCTCCGGAGTATTTCCTCATGCTTATATATGGTTTCTATTTGTTCCATGAGCGAGACTTCTTCCTCTACTAGCTCCTGGGAGCACCCTGAAGTAATCATCTAATGTTGGTTTTGTTTCATTCTTTCTTGTAGTTGTTTTTTGGCTTGAAATATGTTTCCAAATTCTGATTTATTCCATATATTGATTTGTTGTTTTAGGTTCTTCAGTTGCTACTGGAATCTAAACATCTGGGAGCCTAATTTGACCATCATTTCCTTCCACCAAGAGGGAAAGTTAGAGTGGAAGGAAGGGTCTATCAAACAGAAGGATTCAAAGCAGAAGGGTCGGTTCTTGGGGCTTGCTGTGATGTCGATGAGGAGGTTGATGGGCCAATGGTCCGGCCCATGATAGGGGAGAATGGTGGCTTCTATGGCAAAGTTTCTTTGAATAAGAGATTCTAAGGTGAGAAAGTGATCCATATGGGAGGCTATATGGTGCTAACCAACTCGGTGGTTGCTCCAAGTAAAGGTTCCATTAGTGGTTTCCCAGTCTACCAGTCCCATGTTGCTAATGGTTTCTTTAAATCTTTCAGAGTCTTGATCCAGACAGTTTAAGCCTCTTATTTTCTCTGGAAGAGAAGTTATAATGTTAAAGCCTCCCCCTATGATCCAAGGATGGATTTCTAAGAGAGGAGATAAGAGGGAGAGATACTCCAGAAAGGTTAATTTATCTTGCATAATTTGAGGTCCGTAGACATTAGTGATATAGCCAAATTGGTCAGATCTTATTGGTTGGAATTTGGATGATATAATACCTCGAGTGGTGAAGAATGAGGAGACGGAGATTTTGCTGGGGTTCCAGAGGATGGACAAACCACCTGATGCCCCTTCAACATATATTACTATGACATTGCAACCTCTCCAGCATCTGGTGGCCATAATTCCATAGTTATGGATGTACATTTGGCTTCTTTTAACAACATTATAGAAGTTTTTTCATCAGATATCAAGGTTAAGGCATGTTAAGGCCTCTTACATTCCATGCCATGTATTTCATTGGGAAGGTTGGGGGTGTGAAGAGAATTTTTCCGTCATTCTCTTAATCCTTCCAGAATTTATAAGAAGTTCTCCCAATTCTTGTAAGAGTTGCTTGTTGGATGGCCTTCCTCTTTTTTTCTCATCTTTTGGAGCCTTGATAATTTATTTTCTTGAAGTGTTCTTGATTCCTAAAGATGCAGGTACATGGTTCTTACCTTTTTGGGTCACTGCTCCTTTCTCTTTATTCCTTGATTTGATCAAGTCACTTTGCAATAGTCTGATTTGTTGATCTGGTATCGAGTGTTCCTCTTTTCATTCGCATGTTGCTGCTATGCCTTACAAGTCTAGATCTTCTAGATCCATGTCTTCCAGTTCGTCCTGCTCCACCTTTAGGGGTTCAATGGGGACCATTGGATCATCTTGGTCTCGTATCTGGGGGTCAGACTTAAGGGAAGAGGGGACAAGAGTGGCAGGAAGGTTATTTTATTGACCAGGATGGGCACTTGGTTGGGTCTCGATCGAGGGGATTGGGCCGGGAACTTATTTCTCTGAGAGGTTTGCTAGTGAGTTGAAACTGTTACTAGTGTGGGAACCTTTGGGGTTGGGCTAGGTAGGTATTTTCTTTTGGGATTTTCAATTTTCTTGGACTTTTTCAAAACCTGCCTCGTCCTTTTCCAAATGGGGTTTGGGGGGCTTTGTTTTCTTATTCAGGGGACATTCCCATAAAAGGTGTCCATGAGCATGGCATTTTTTGCATCGAAAGGGAATGTGTTCATAATCCAGGGTCTGGAGTCAGTCTACGTTCGTATATTTGAGGCATATTGATGTTGGAAGAGCTTTGGAGACATTGAGGTAGACACAGATCCGAGCATAGGAGATATAACGACCTTGAAGGGCGGCCTCTGCAATCCTGACAAAGGATCCAAGAGTGTTTCCAATACCCTCTAGAATTTTTGTGCGCCAGTTCTTTTGCGGGAGCGAATACAATCTGATCCATATCGAAGCTGCAATGAAATCTTCCTTTTTCAGGCTAAAGTTCTATTTCCATATCTGCATATATAGACCAATAGAGTTGAAGAAGTGCATGCCTCCTTGGAAGACTCTTTATCGGTCTTCAACCAGGTTGAAGATGGTCGTAAAGAATCCTTTGGATCCCAGTTTGAGGGAGACATCCCCTTTGGGATTCCATATGGTTTTGATCCACCACATGAGGGCTTTCTTTGATGGCCAAAGGCCCATGAATTTGCATATGAGGGCATGATCTTGCATGTATTGAATGTCCTCCCTTAGGAGGGGCGACAAGATTTCGTACTGCAAAATTTCCTCTCATTGCGGGATGCAAGTCGATGGGATTTTCTTGTCGGCTTTCGGGTTCTGATGGTTTAGATATGGGAGAGATTCTGAGCTTGTTGGGGCTTTCTTAGCTTCCTTTGTCTGTTCTGTTTCCATTGGGATCGGAAAACTTGAGGTGTCAAGAATGAGAGAAGGGGTATGGAGCAGTCGGTTGCTACCAGCCACTACATTTCGAAAAGAGGGGGCAACTCCTCCTTGAGAGGGGGCCTCCATAGTTGGTTCGGGAAATCAAAATAGGGTTGAAAATTTGTAGAGCCAAGTCCCTCTTCAATTTTTTCTACAACTTGCACCTATTACCATAACACCCATTACTAATTATTTTAGCGTCTTGTAGAGCTAAGAGCATAGACAAATGCAAAAGAAATAACATTATGGAGAGTGTGGGATCTAAACACATTAAGTATAGATACTAAATGTAATGTGAATTCTTATATTGCAAGGATCTACAATACTCATAATACATGCATTCACGTGGGAATTCAGATAGACAAGGTGTTCAAGCTTCTTTAAAAAAAATTTAACAAATAAAACTTTAAAAAAAATGAATAAGCCAATATGGTGATAAAGTTATATAAACATAAACTATATAATGGATTTAAATTTATGGAAAAGTATACCATATTAAATTTATGAAAAAGTATACCATATCAAAAAAATACATGATAAATAATGAGAATATAGATTATATTAGACAAACAAAAAATACATGATAAATAATGAGAATATAGATTATATTAGACAAACTATAGTAGGTATGGAGTCCTAAATATTGATTATAATTCATATTTATCATCATTTAATAGTGAAAGTACAATAATCATTAACCATTCAAAAGTTAGAAATCGAAATATTAATAAATAATTTAAAAGGTAATGCTTTGATTTTCTATAATATTTATTATTCTTTACCTATTACAAATAAATTTTAAAATATTAATTTTAATTACTTTTTAAAATAGATTTAAGCCCAGAATTCAATTTGATCAGTCAATGAGACCATCGAAACTTTCAATGTGGAAAGAACAATGATGAAATACGTTGATTTTGATGGCTTCTAACTCCATTAAGAATTTAGTCGTAACATATGGTAACATCATACAAGATTTTGTTATAATTATGAAAACATTGATTTTGATGCATTAACTCCACCGAGATGTATTGATAACATTGATTTTGATGGCATCAAATGCACTAAGATTTATTAGTACTTTAATTTTTATGGCATCAAGTGTACCAAGATTTATTGGTCACATATGGTACTTTGATTTTAATGGCACTGAGTGCATTAGGATTTATCTGTACATCAAAATAAAAAATATGTAAGATTTTTTTGGGCAACTTTTGTACTTATGGCACAATGGTTTGAAAACTTTTGGTACATTGGTTTAAATGTATTAAAAGTTTTATTAAAACTTTATGGCAAAGTGGTTTGAATTTACTTAAGAAATGATGGTGATAATGTTTATGGATAATTTTGTTATATTAGTTTGAATTGATTTAAGATAAGATCATGATATATAGGTTGATATATATATTTATAATTTATTTAAATATTATAAATGTAGTTTAATTAGTTTGTTTATTTGTAATTTTATTATGATATCAATATTGATGTTTTTTTCTCTTTGAAGATGGTAAAATTTATTATAATTTATTTGTTAATTAATATGAAGAATAACTAGTATTGAATGATATTAGTATGGGTTTACTCATCATTGTTATTGAAAGAAAATCACGCCACTTGAAATAACTTCTTGGTGGTTCGTAAGGTAACATACTTTCACTTCTACCTGATGTTTCTGGGTCTTGGGCCATTAACATGTTTCTTTATGTTTGAGAAAGATGAGCTCTTAACCAATTGGAAACAATTTCCATGAAGAAGGAAGATGATCTCTTTGCTAATTTGAAGTAGTTTCCCAAAAAAAAGAAAATGATCTCTTAACCAATCAAAAACAATAAACTCTCGATCTTGGATTGTTAACATATTTCCTTTTGTTGATATATATTTATACTTTAATTAAAATATTATGAATTTAATATAATTACTTCATGTATTTGTGATTTTATTATGATAAAGATTTTATTAATTTATAATTTCAATCTCATTTTTAAAATATTTAAATATTAAGTTTTTTAGTATGTTAAACTCTATTTATATGTGGAGTTTCATATTTACTTTTTTTTACTTTTTATATGTTAAAGTATGTATAGTTTTTTCCATGTATTTTTAGTTTATCACATTATGAGTTTATCAAAACTATGTAGAGTGGAGACTTGTTGGACCCAAAATTTAATTTCACATCTACTATAATACTTCATTTCACCTAACTATTTTAAAACAACATACTTATTCTTTGAGGGTGTTTTCTGGCAAAGAACTCGGTTATTTAATACCTTGTTGGATGCTAAATTTATTATGAATTTATAAAAATAGAAAAATGTGAATTTAATTATTTCTGCATTATATTATGTTGAATAAATTTGTGGATGATTATGAATTGGGTAGATATTACTAATGAGTTACTGAGTGTACATTAAGCTCAATGACTTGGTTGACACGAGTATCGTCGACAAGACTATGGGACTTCACACTGAGTTAGGGAGTAAATGAGTTAAATATTTGATTTTTTTTTTTAATTAAAAATTGATTATGGACATTTCTCATAAAAAATATTGTTTAGTGGATGCATCCATAAAGATCATGCTTGTTGATTTGACTCACAAAAGGAGTAGTGGGGTTATATAGAACCATACCAACATAAAAGGGAGGGGTGAAGCAACTTACCTGATTCCACTCACTAACACTCCCTTCATGGTTGGAGTTGAATAGTGAGGGACACTGTTGCTCAAAGGGTTGCGCGATGCTAGGAGGGTAGACTGTCGCTCGGGAGGTATACTGAGGGACACACAATAAGGTGGATGTCTTATTCTTTGTCATTCAATAGTCTCATAATAAAAAACAACTACATGATTAATAGGATCTTCGCCAATTGTGTCATATTCCCAATGCTCAAGGTTAAAAACACTTGAAGGACATAACCCATGAAACCCTTGGAGTACATCAATACATCATGAAGGGCATGACATGGGTGGCACCCTTAACCTTTGTTTCAAATAAAACTTCTAGTATAAAGTACTTTGCAGCAAGGATCAACGAGTGAGTTCCGATGAACCGACGCAAGTACTGAGATATCTTCATCCTGTGAAGGTAAGTTGAGGTGAAGGTAATTTTAGTTTTGTAATTTCAATATATTATTACATCTTCAGAGTTCTGATAAGAATATTTTTTTTTATTTACGGTTATATATTGCTGGTAAAGTTTATATGATATTTAGATAACGTACACCACTTGTGAATTTAGTATCTAGGGTTATTCATTCGAAAACTATCACGGATTATTTTGGAAATCAAATCAAGCAGTAAGAAACCATTTCTACTTATAAATAAATATAATTGTAGATACATCGCTACATAGGCAAATTTTAGTTCCAAGAAAAAAAAGAATTTTTAAATCTGATATAAGACATATTTAAATTCAACCTGAATCGATGCAACATTGTGGATGTATAAATTATTAACGGAGTTCACACTTGAATTAGAGCGATTTAAGGAAACGTTGCTCCTGAGAGAGAAGTTAGGAAACTTATATGTTCTCTTTCTTCTTAAATTAATATGGACTTATAAATATATTATAATTTAATATTCTCTTGAATGAATGGATATTTTTACATAAATATAGATGTTGATATATATAATTTAATCTTTTTTTTTTTTAGTAAGAAGTATATATTATATTTAGTGCCTGCTAGAGCAGAAAAAATATTCAAAATACAAAATGAAACTGGCTGTAATTACTGGACTGCCCCAACAGAGGGGAAACCAGTCCAGCCAGCCCCCAATTCAACAGTCTTAGACAGTTGTTGATTCAGAAAACACACAGAGTTCATCCTATAAGTCATCTAGTCTAGGAGCCTAAGAAACTGGATGCACAGCAAAAGAGAACTAAACACCTGGCGAAAATCCTAACCACGTGGCTCGGAGGTCCTTTGCCCACGGTTCTGCCTCGGTGTTGATCGGCTGGTCGTCCCCGCATTTCTCCTTGCGCTCCTCACACTCCTTGTTCTCCACTGGGCCGCTTCGTTCCGCTTCCTTCTGCCTCGCTGCTGCCTGTCGCAGCATGCTATCCCTCTCAGTGTCAAGTGCCTCCCCCGGAGTAGTGTCAGAGGGGCCCGAGGAGAGCTCCGAATGCATGGCTGAGAGGATATGTAGAAAGGTGGCGACGTTGTCTTCTGTGGCCTGCAAACGAAACTTGAGGTCCGCCACCTCCCTCCGGAGCTCGAAAACTAAATCATACAGGATGCCC
>ML788384.1:8549-25740 GCA_009831015.1 Picea engelmannii
AGAATGTGGTAGACTGCCTGAGTCTTTTAGCCGTTTAAAATCAACGATTTGGGGGCAATGATGAGTATAATGACCGAACTCACCACAAAGGGCACAAGGGAAGTTGGTTTTGACAGTATTGTTATTTCTCCCTTGACGCATATTGTTATTGCCCCCCTGGGGGTTTTGATTCCCTTGCTTCTGGTTGCCCCCAGTAGTTTGGTTCTGTTGGGGTTGGTTCCCACCTTGGCCTGGGTTGTTATTGTTCCCGTTCCTTCCTTTATTTTTGGCATTATTTGACGGATGAGTCAGATTTTCCGTATTCAGCTGTTCGAAATTTTGATATTGCTGACAGGGATGATTTTAAGGATGGAAATTTATTTTAAAATGTAGAAACCTTGGCGAATCTTACTAATATTGCATATGTCAACTATAAATATTTGGCGATATGTTTGTAAAAATATTCAAATTTCTAAGTATTTTATATAGTTTTTATAAAATTTTGGCTATTTTTAAGGTAAAATAATTTTATCCTATCGAATATTTAAACTTAGCAATAACATTATCATACATCCTTATTGCAACAACCCTCAACTCGAGAGGCACTTTTATCTCTTCCAACCTATTCCAAAGGTTTTTCCTAGGAACCATGTCAAAATCTTTTCTAAAGTCAACAAAACAACAAAAAAAATTGGTTTTAGTATTGCGGAACTCCTCTGCAATCATCCTAAAGGTAACAAGATGGTCCACAGTTGAATGATATCTCCTAAACCCAGCTTGGCCTTTAGCTCTTTTACCATGACTTTCTAGCCAAAGGCTAATCTTCTTTTCCAAAATAATTCCATAAAGCTTGGCTAAAATCAAACTAATCATAATGGTCCTATAATTAGAGGGAATGTTTCTATCCCCATTTTTAAAAATATGAACAATGAAGCTTTATGTCCAGGGTTTAGGGAAGCCCGGCTTGATTACTAAATTAAAGAGCAATAAATAAAACAACAATTAATGCAATTACAATATATTATATTGAAAAACATTACAATATATTGAAACATTATTTAAAAAGTAGGAATAATAAAGTTTATTTAAAAATAGTAATGTATATTAAAGCAACAATTAATTAATAATGCAAATACAATATATTGGAACATTATTTAAAAATGTTGGAACAATAAAGCTTTATTTAAAAACGTTGAAACAATAAATTACATTATTTAAAAATGTTGAAACAAATAAAGTATATTATTTAAAAATGTTGAAACAATAAAGTACATTATTGAGAAATTTTTCATGAAACTTAAGTTAGCTTAGAGATTGGTTATTGACTTAAAATTTTTAATTCAAATCATAATTAATTTAATTATTAATTAACATAAATTATTTTAGAAATTGATTATTGACAAAAAAAAAAAAAATAAATAAATAAATAAATCCAATCATAATTAATTTAATTATTAATTAATATAAATTATTCTAAAATTTTGGATGATTTATTTTTAAAAATTTATTTTTATAATAATTTTTTTAATACATTATATATATAAATAACCAAAGCAGGTCTACCAAAAGAACGGCTCTATATAATCTATTTTGGTTAAAAAGTAAAGCCTCTTTTAATGACATGATTGAATATGATGCATATACCAAATATATTTACAATGAAAATAAAACTAAAACTAAAAATAAAAATATAAATATAAATATAAAAATAAATAATAAATACAAAATACAAAATAGTATTAAGTAGCATCAATACTAATTACAATAACAATAATGGTAAAGTCTAACAGGGGATTTGGTTGTTTGTTGAAGTAGTAGTGTTTTCAACTCCTTAAACCCCTCTAGTGACATGTTCATCTTTGATATCATGATGATTATTATTATTAATATCATAACCATTGCGTTCATGGATATATTCAACGATTACATAATTACAACAATATATTATTTTTTTATTTTTAAAACTATTTACAGTCTTTGTATTATTATATCAAGAGAGTGTTGCACAAAAACCTTGTTGCTAGCTTGTCGTTAAGGAAACTAGACCAACAATAATATAGCAGTTTGTCTAGCTCAACAGGCTAATAAAATCATTATTTTTTAAGACTATGGAGTACAGAATGACAAAAACTATAGTTGTTTAATGAAAGTTTGATATGAGTCTTCCTAGCATAATAATAACTAAAGGAGGTGGGGCAAAAGCTCCCAAGCCTCTGAAACTGAGAAAAAGATAGACAAAACTGAAAAACATGAAAGAATTAGGTTAGTGGAGGGTGGTCATCAGTCACATGAACCTGGAACTGAGGAAAATCCAACTTGGTCAAGTCCACTCTAACTAGCTTCTCTGCCATCAAATTGATCTTGTGGTTCACCAACTTTATCTGTAGTTGCACATCATCCAACTATAAGAGAATTTCCCGATAACCTTTATGCCTCTCAAGAAGAAATCTTCTCATTAGCTAGTAAATATCAATTGTCTTAAGATATCGTGACTCTTTGGCTCACGTAGAACCATTGTTAGGAACCCATGAATGAGTGTTATGCGAGACCTCTTCATTGGAGATGAAGTGGCTAAAGAATTTGACATCTACCTCCTCCAAATCAATTTTCTCTTGTATCTCAAGTGGAGTGTGGGTGTGGGAAGCCTCCACGGATTCCTTTATTGTAGAGATGAGACGAGAACCAGAAGAACGATGACGACTGCTACTAGAGTGGCGAGATAAATTACTGTGGGCCATGGGTGCAAGAGAGAGGGAGTGATTGCAGATAAGACAGAGTAGGGTGAGAGCCAAAGCGTCTGAAGGAGACATACGTGCAATTGAGAGTAGAGGAGTGTATGCAGAGGACTAAGACAAATGAAAAACCCACGAAGGAACACTGAAAAGATGGTGAGGGTCCATAATCAAGGTCGTAAAGACCATAATTGATAATCAATGATCCCAAAGGAGTCGAACCGTGGGAAGGACATAAGCGAAGATCCGACTATACTGAAATGACATTGTTGATCCAAAGTTGAATGCTCTATGATGGCGCATGAGTGATGAAAGGGGAGACCGCCCAACTGGTTGTTTAAAGGAGATCATGGGTGACAAGTAGCGATGCTCCTTGGGGACCAGTCTCGTTGTTGGAGCTCATCCATGTCACCTGATTTAGGTTAATTACAACAATATACTATTAAATCCCATAAACTTACTTTAATTATCAATCTCGGATCATACAAACTTAGAAATACTACATATGAAAATTTCAAAAATTAAATTAATAAAAAATCTTTCACCTTTAATATTATATTTTTTACCCATAAATCAATTTTAACGTTTTATAAATATTAATACTTATTTAAATTATATTTAAAATAACTTTATAAATATTTTGTATTTAATTAATTATTAATATAATCAATAAAATAAATAAATAAAAACAAGTTTCTTATATTGTTTTAATTCACAATAAAGAAGTTTTCACAATCCCACCTAAAGCAAGTTTACTACTTGACCTTGTATGATTGATCGATTATCCTCTCTCATCTCAAGCAAATAGATAGAGTTCTTGGGTTGGTAATCCATTATCCAACTAAGATTGTTCTTAGGTTGGGAAATTTCGTATGCTTATTCTTGGGTTGGACTACCTCATACGCTTGTTCTTGGATTGGGGAATCATTCCTCACACTTCTATTTGGCAGATAATCCCTATGTGTTAGCTAACCCAAGCCTTTTGAGCCAAACACACTTGTAATAGTTGACAACTACAAAACTTTTTCCAACAATATTATTATTTTCAAAATCATGATGATCAGCTGACGAGCCTCCTATTCTAGAAGTAGAGTGGCCACCTTCTACAAAATCGACAACACCACTATTACTAGTATTTGTAGATGGCTCAATAAGACATTTTGATTTCTTCCCCTCGAAGCCTAAGATCTTTGAGGGGAAGAAATCAATATGGAAATCAATATGGTACCTTGAATCCCTGCTCATGAAGTGATTGAAGGGGAATGCTCATGCGATATGATGATTTCGTGGAGGCAGGAAGTTTTTTATTGATTTGTCTCGACTTACTCCAATCTCCTTAAACCAAGAATTCCATTGTTCGATTAATCAAAGATATTCCTTGAAAACCAATAACCTTCTAAATATTCTATTATGAACAAAGAACATCACATGAAGATCAAAAGTGGAACGAGGAAGCATGTAGTTTGTTATTTCACTTCAAATGAGTAATTCCCAAGCCTACTTGCAACTCAACACCTTGCTTTATTTATATTGTTTCTATTATGGCTTTAGAAAGAGATGTTGCTATGCTCACGCTCACTATAAGTAGATGAGAGGTCACTCACCAGGGGTCTTGCCAAAGAAGCTAAGTCATATGGCTTGTAAGGTCATTGGTTATGACTTGGTACTTAACCTAGAAAAACAAGTTAAACAACATGGAAGACAAGAGACTTCCTAAGGTTGCTTCAAACTCCAACGAAAATCACCTGCAACTCAAGCGAGGTTGGCATAAAGATGCCAAATCTTGGCTGAATCATTGGGGTATCGAGGAAGGGATCATTCTGTAGAGTAACAATAATGTTAAAAATATTATTACATCTAAATTTAAGGAGGTGAGCAACCCTAATCTAGAAGATCAAAAGTTTGTCTTTATTTTAATGAGCATAAAGAAGAATATCAACATTGCTAAAATAAGAACAAACTCTCATGAACTCCATATTGAAAGAGACAATTCCTAAAATGACGTGGGTCGAAAGAACTTGTCATCTTCATGACATTATGAAGATTGAAGATGAAAAACACTTTCTCTCAAAATGTCATGCACACATCCACATCCATATTATATCTTAATTTCAAAATATTTGTTACAATCTCAACCTTTTTAACCATTTAACTCATCAAAATTGTGATGATTTTAGGCATACTTTTTGTAAAACTTTTTGAGTACATAAATAGAATTTTAAGCAAACCAAGTAATTTGTTACATTTTTTTAAGATTCAATAAATAATTATTGATATGAGCCGAAGTTAATAATCATCATTATCAGTAAAAATAAATAATTATTGATATGAGTGGAAGTTAATAACCATCATCATTAAAAATAAATAATTATTGATATGAGTGGAAGTTAATAACCATCATCATGAGTAAAAATAAACTAAATATTTATAAAAATCTTTCATAATTATTTATTTAGTTATAACTAATATTTATTTAATTTTACCAAATAAATTCTTAGATGATGAAGGAGGTCTCAAACACCAATTTGATATTTAGCTTGACTTTGAATTTAAAAATAAATTATATAATTAATTTGAAAAATAAAAAAGTTTTCAAATTTCAAGGGATAGAAAGACTCACTAATCAAAATGTTTTACTTTTCTTCTCAAGTCCGGCCTTTCAAGATTTAATTTCAAGGCGGTTGTTTTTTTTCTCCAATGTTTGATTACCTTTAATTACAATTTATATTGTAATGATGTATTTCCATAGTTTTCGAAATAGAATCGAGAGGCAGGGTTTAAAAATAGAGTTAAAAAGGCTAGTATTTCTTTTATAAAAATGACTGTTTGATACCAATTTTATGTTTTGTAATAATATTTACTTGGTTGTTAATAATTTAGTAGAAGTTTTAAATATAAACATTGTTTTTATTATGATTTGATTTACATAACTGTGTTAATTTATTTAAATTTTATATTCTAATTTAAATTATTTAAAGTTTAATTAAAAACTTAGAAGTTAACTTTCGCTTTTATCATCTTCATAAAAAGAACTTCATAATTTATTAAAACCATTAATAAATTGCCTTATTTTTTATAAAAACAAGACTGCATAGAGTTAATCTCTGTGGTATTGAAGTTTGAAAATTGATTTAGTTTGCATTTAAAATTACTTATTCTATGTTCTTCCACAAAATGATTTTTCAACGTTGAAAGGAATTGTTTTTATTCTTTTTGTTGATGCCATGGGCACTTTTGTACAAAATATTACCATGGGTGTTGCATGCTTTGTGAGTTTTTGAAATCGGTGAGGTTACACGTTATCATTTGGCTGCCTGCATGAATATTAATTATATGGTAATCATTAATTATATAGTAATTTATAATGAGCACGAATATTGACATATTCTTACTTCATTTGATTTCAATGTGGCTTCGTGAAATTTAAAATGTATTTATTCCTAAGCACTAATAGGAGATCATATTCATCATTAAATTGTCATGCAATTCTTGTTTAAAATAAAAATGGATTTTTCTAAAATTTGAGTCTCTTTTAACATGTATAGAATAAAATGGATGAAAAATAAAATGTCTAATGTTATTGGTTCTTATCTCTAAAGTTATTATTTTTTAATAAATATAAATAAAGCTTTTAAAATCTATTATGTGGTTCTTATCTCTAAAGTTATTTTTTTTAATAAATATAAATAAA
Organism: Picea engelmannii; assembly: GCA_009831015.1. Classification (NCBI taxonomy): domain Eukaryota; kingdom Viridiplantae; phylum Streptophyta; class Pinopsida; order Pinales; family Pinaceae; genus Picea; species Picea engelmannii. The sequence goes on from ML788384.1 coordinate 14,952, forward strand.
GCTTTTAAAAATCTATTATGTTTCATTTGCAAACTAATGATACGTAGCATACACGAGTTTTCACATAAGGCACCCCTATTTAGATAACCATGTGAATTGGCCATTCTCTTGATCTAATGTCGATGCAGATAGAGAAGACTGCTTCCAACCTTGGTGAAGCTACACAAGATTCCCAACTTCAAAATCTACAAGAGATTCCCAACTTCAAACGAAAGAAATAGATTCCAATTCGACATAAAATTACAGAGCATGGGGCTCTTCCCAATTCTCTAAATTTGATGGTGGAGGGAGACAAGAGACTAACAAAATTATTCTCCATGGAATTGACATTATACCACATACTTCCATCCATCCCACCATGATAGACTTCATATGGGATTCACCTCGCAGGATGAGATATGTCATTGCACGATAGTTCAAACTCATTAATATTGCAATAACCATTGTGTATTCAGATTGCCACTCATCCATTGTGGGTAGTGGCGTCACTTGGTGTAGCTTATGGCTTGAAATAATTATCATAGAAGATGACAGTTAGATACTTCCTCCCCTTTTCCTTATTGGCCATATATACATATTGCAAGCTTCATTATTCATTTTTTCCCCTGAAGTATTGAGCCCTCACAAAACATGAAAAAATTATACAAATTCAAAGCCTTCCACTAGCCTTCGAACTTTGAAGAATATTCTTTCTAGTTTTGCATCTCGAGGTAATGCTTGGTTGACGATATGATGGATTATTCCCATGTAGTCCCCAACCACTATTATCTTTTTGACTTCCATTTTCTCCATAGTTGATACCCCTTTCCCAAGAGCTAGAGCTTTGGCTTGATTGTTGGCGATCTTTCTTATTCCCCATGCAAAATTTGTTTCCCGATTTCATCTAGGGTCAACGATGACCCCCCCCCGACACCTGTGACCCCTAGCGGCTTCATTTATTAATATTAGTAACCTTGATGTATTTGGAAACATGTGGGTTGATCAAGGCTTGTCTTAGTTGTGATGCCTTAGTGACTATGTCAACACGTCCCTCGCCACCTTGCCTCCTCGTAGGCACACATTGAAAGAACATAATGTATTGTGGCTTTCTTATTTTAGTGTTATTTGCATACCTTACTTTGCACACACACATTACATGTAGTTTAGTGTTTGGGATATATGGTAGTGAAATGACCATTAAGCTACATGACATTGAAAAACTATAACAAGTTAATTGGTTTGCATTATCAAATTCTCTTGCATGCTTGAGATTGCACCAATCCCATGCTTGATCCCTTTAATGTAATAGAGAGGATTTATGTGACTTAGGTTATGATTTTTTTGGGGGGAAAACCTCGTGGGATTCCCTCTCTTACTTGGAATTTCCAAATAGAAGGAAAGTCAACTACAATCAAAATATTTGCTAGTAACCCCAAAAGACTTGGTTATATTTGAATTTGTGATCTAAGGCCTTTTTGTCATCAACATGCCCTGAGCATATGCTTCAATTGATTAACCTAACTTTTGGGACTATAGAGTTAGATGATGTGGATGAAAGCATAAACATATAATATAAACAGAGGATGAGACTCTAGAGATAATCTAAAATGTTATTGTAGCTCATTTACTATGTACCATTATCAATGGACCAACTAAGAGTACAATTGTTTTTGTCTTATAGAATCAGTGATTCGAATACACATTGAGTTGAATGAATAAACTTTGTATCTAAGTTCATTGCTTACACTTTGAACATTGCGGAATCCATCTTGTTCGTTATTTGTATCTTGAATGTTGTGGCATACATCATGTTCATTGGAAGTTGTAGTTGGAATTACTATATGCATGTATGTTGTAACTGGTAAATCATTCATAATCTCTTGTCATAGCATGGTGTGAATTCATAATATTGAGTTAAAATGGTGATTTTGGTCGGTTTTTGATTTTTTTTTTTTAATAGTCACTTGGTAATAATGGATTGAATGGATATTTCAAGTTTTATATGCCATATTGTCATAGCATGGTGTGAATTCATAATATTGAGTTAAAATGGTGATTTTGGTCAGTTTTTAACTTTTTATTTTTATTTTTTATGGTGACTTGGTAATAATGGATTGAGTGGATATTTTAGGTTTTATATGCCATATTGAAGTATAAATTATTTGTTGTGACATGAAGGAGGCTATGAGGTGGCACTATAACATGTGCATAATGAGAATCCACTACAATATTGGTTGGTCCTCCACCATTATTAGACACAATCCAACCCAAGCGAGATCATGGTCCTTTTAGCATATTTTCTCTTTATATGTTTGATTACTCTACTAAGGTTGTACTTTTTCACCATGGGCCCATATTTCAATAGATGAATAAAAAATCATATATGTGTTATGAGTCTTCCTAATTAAATAATTGATATTAGAGTATTATGCTTCTATCAATACACAGACTATTTCTCACAAAGGGAATGGAGAAGGTCGAAATATTGATATTGACAAGTAAATAGAGCCAGTTTCCCAAAAAGGATTTGTGTTTGGAACGACGACTTTGTTTTACCAAATTGAAGGAGCTACTCAATGCAATGGATGGATGAGGGCTAGCCATGTGAGATGTTTGATATAAGTTGGTATCTTACAATACACTATTAACTTCTTTATGCGTTTTTTATGGTTATTTTCATAAATTATAATTGACAATATATTTTCAAAAGCTTTTATTAAAGAATACCATTTACATTTTTTATTTATTTATTTATTTTTATGAAAAAAGAATTTAAATAAAAACATATATTTTTATTTAAAAAATAGATATAATTGTTTTAAAGTATTTTTAATGGCAATGCTGTTACTTATTTTTTTGGTAAATTTGGAATAATGCATCTAGGTATCCTTCTTAACAATGTGAGTCATGTTAATTTTAAATCTCATTAAAATGAAGAAATTGTAGTAGATCTTGAGGCCTTTGTTGAAGGGTGATAATTCTATCAACATACTATAAAATCAATGAAGAGACCCTACTTACATTATAGGCCACTAGGAACATGACAATCTAGCATGTGTTTATTATTTAAGCTAAGATCTTTATGTTTTGGAGCTTCCCAAGATCCAAAGAAACAAAAAACTAAATGAAATTAGTCATCAAGATCACCAAGTATGTTAATTTTTATTAAGGATATTGATTGTTCACTTTATCTATCAAACCATGTGAAAATGAATGAAAGAGTGGGATGTTAGAGAATAATCCTAATGGACAAGTTTGATGACAATAAAAATTATGTTACCTTCTCCCTAACTTTCTTAAGAATCCCAACCAGGTTCAAAAATGGTGTTCCAAGAATTAATGTTGCAAATGATACATCTCCTTGATCTTGGACTTGGGATGAGGCAGGGGTAAAGAGAATTATGGGGCATTCTCAAAATATTTGCAAAGTATCATTACATCGATGGCAATGTTGGTAGAAACAAGAAGAAGATAACAAATGAAATGACACTATGATAAGTGTTGAAGGAAAAGATAACAAAGCAAATTGCATTATGGTGAGTTTGGGATTCAAAAACATGAAGTATATAAACTGAATGTGATGTGAATTCCTATATTGACAAGAATCTACAATGCTCTTAACACATGAATTCAAGTAAGGATTCACAAAGACAAGGTGTCTAAAATTCTTTAATAAACTTTCATTAAGTGACACATAAAATAGTGCATGTGTCAATATGACGATAGAATATTTATCTATGTATCAACTATGTGATGGATTTAATGTTGTGGAAAGATACACCTTATCATATTAAGAAATAGATAAGAGCGAACTAAAACATATATTATTTGTCTTTAGATTTCAAAGACAAATATACGGTGACAAATCAACACTCATTGACCAACCAAACATTGAAAGTAAAGACGTCGACCAAAAAAAAGCAATGTCCTAATCAAGTTTTCAGTCTCTTTTACTTTTCAATGATTGTTTGGGAGTTTTGATTTTATTTTTCATGAAATATGAAAAATATATTAAAATAAAATGATATCACATGTTAAAAGTTGGGCGTTTCTATATATATAGAAACGTAGGATTCAGGCCAGACATGGGAGGTTGGCGGCACACCGACCGTGTCGCGTAGGATTCACTCGCCAACCTGATGTCGGGCCAGACACGGGAGGTTGGCGGCATACCAGCCTGGCTCGTGACGCACATGATTCATTCACCAAGTATAGTTTATGTATTATAAAAATAAATAATTTTGAAATAATTATGTAAATTTGTATTTACAAAATTATTATTTCATTTAATTAATAAAATATAATTTAAATTCATAATATGAGGATTACCATAAATTCAAATTAATTTTAACTTTTCCCATTATTAAATAAATTAAATTACAAATAATATATTTGATTTTTCTTTTTAACAAAACTGTATAATTTTTTTTATTAAAAGTTGGGTTGTGCATATGCAAAAACAACCAAATAGTAAAAAATTTCAAGATGGCCAAAGGCCTCAACCAGAGTTGTAGTTTTACATCTATGTAGATGAATCATAACTTTTCTTCAGTAAAAAAAAAACTAGTGCAATCCTGCCTAGTATATATGGAAACGAAAGAGGATACCAAAATGTGATTTTACAATGCATTAAGCTAATTTAGGAGAGTTTCAATTATGTGTCTACCTCGTCTAAAGTGGGTGCCTGGGTGTCTCGCACAAGCTTCTACATAATTGGTTGCTGAACTTCACAAGAGAAAAATGACCCCGTAGATGGCATTGAATTCTGTTGAACTAAGACCCTTGGAGGATGATGTTGACCATGTCGATGAAGAGAGTGAATTTGAGATGTATGACGGTTCACCATTCTAAGAAAAATGGCTAGTTCTTAGACTTGCTTGATTTCCTGCTCCTACAGCTGGTGAACGAGATTGGCATTGGAGGCATGCAAAGACTCCCTATCTGATTGTCGGGTCTGCATTTGATCCCGAAGACAAGCCAATTTACACTCTGTACAGTCGCATGGGGATATACTACGACAACACATTTTTTAGAGGAGGAAGTTGGGAAACACTTTTTTCCCTTTTTTTGACAAAAAAACTACAAAATTTTATGTTTTTCAACTTCAACCCCTTCAAACTCATATCTCCCTTAAGAATTTCACCTTGAAGTAAACACAAGAGTTCTAGAGAATTGTATGGGCTTCGTACTCATATTTTGTTTAAATTTTTTTATGGACATATAGTAGGAAACATTTTAGGGGCACCAACGACATATACTTTAAAATTTTAGGTATGGATAATGAGTGATCTGTGTGCCCCTCATTTGTTTTAGAGATGGTTATTCATTTTATGTAAACCAAATGTATGCTCATAATATGCATAGATCGTACTTGGAAGTGGACTATATGTTGAGGACTTTCAAACCTAAGCCCTATTTTTTATTATTTATCGAAATAGCATATGTTTAAAAATTGGTGCCTTATTGACACATGTTGGTGTCCTCACATTTTATTTCAAATGCAACTCTTATCAAACAAACTAAAACTACCCTTTTGAAGAGGACAGTGCAAGGAACATCCTTGTGATGTTTTACATTTTTTTGGTGTTGTCATTGTGATGATATTAAATTTTCATTGTGACTGATTTTTAGCTGACTAAATTTCCTAATGATAAAGCTTAGAAAAAAAATAGTAAAAAATAGAAATCCCAAATGAAATTCAAAAACTCTTATACCATGAGAAAGTAGATTCAATGTTGAATCTACTGGTATAAACTCCGATGGGTAATTCTAAGATTTTCCAGGATTTCTACCTTGCTAAAGTGACCAATTTCAAAAAATTGCAGAAATGCTTGTTGTATTCATTGACCAGAAACTCTCGATCGAGAACTTTACTAATTTCTCGAGCGAGAATTTTTTGACCTAAAAAATGGAATTTATAATTCTCGACTGAGAAAATTGGAGAGATATTACAACTCTCAGCCAAGAAAATATGTTGAATTTTTTCTCGGCCCAGAAATTGGAAATTATAACCCAACAACACCTAATTCTCAAAAAAATGTTTCCTAGCTTCGCATTTTCACCCACCCCGTAGATGGCATTGAATTATGTTAAACTAAGACCCAGGAGGATGATGCTAAGCATGTCGATGAAGAGATTGAATCTAAGATGTGTGACGATTCACCTTTCTAAAAAAAATGACTAATTCTTCGACTCGCTTGATTTCCTGCTCCTACAACTTGCAAACGAGTTTGGCATTGGCGGCATGTAGAGACTCCCTATTTGATTGTTGGGTCTGTATTTGATCCCGAAGACAAGCCAATTTACACTCTGTACAGTTGCATGTGGATCTACTATGAGGCCACATTTTTTAGAGATCGATGAGGCAAGCTGATGCGATCTTGGGAAGAATTGTGCATGCTAGAGACTGGTGTTGCTCCTTGTTACTAAAATCCTCGTCCCCGCCTTCATAAAATGATGCAAGTGAGGCTAATGAGAATGTATTTGGAATAGTATAAGTAGCCTTAAACTGATATGATTCCCCCTTTGTAAATGCATTGTGGATATTAAAAGATGTGTTATGGCTCTTGTGTAGATGGAGACACCTACAAGGTCGAGGGGGATGAATAGAAAGTGCCAAGCTTGCAGTGATGGGAAAATTCCACATGAGACAGTCATTTCACAAAATGTTGAGGTAAGTACTTGCATGCGAGGAAGGTATAACATATGGCGTGTTAACAGAGGGCATCATGTCACTAGTATGGGGCGACAACTGAGTATATTGAGTGCATTGATGACATGATCATTCTTGCTATAGATGGGAGGTGAAGTCACATACCCTCCCATATCTGTTGATTCAAAATTTAATGCCTCGAATCGACATCACTCTGAGAAGAGCCAACCATTTTTAATATACTGCATGACCAACCTAAGGGAGATAAGTTTGAGAATACTCCTTGTTAACACAACTTTTTCCTTGTGCTAATTGCTTCATTGCTTTAGCCAATGTATCTGCTTTCCCATTTTGCCTTCTTGAAATGTGGAAATAACTCACAGACTTGAATTTGTTTTCCATGTCCTTGATGCATTGGTAAATCCGCTTAAGACTAGGTAGAGCATTTTTACTCAATCGCCTAAGCCCTTTTATAATTAAATCAGAGTCACCAAGGACAATAACTTGAGCCATCTTGACAGTTGGGGTGAGACACAAACTCATGTAGATTGCTAGAACCTCTTCTTATTGTTGGTATTTTTTTTTGAGCCCCCAAGAATACTCATAGACTTGATTTCCATCGGTGTCATATATGACTCCCTGTACACCCACTACCCTTAAATATTTTATATTCTTAAATACAAATTTTCTATAATTTTTCTATATTATTAATATTAAATACGATACAATATTCTATATGATTGGAAGAACTAAACCTAAATTAAAAATTAAAAATAAATATATAATTAATAAGTAAAAATAAATTTATTACCAAATATTGTTAAATACAAAATATTACTAATCATGTGTTAAAATAAATTTAATCATTACAATGTTATAAAAGTATATTGGGTAAATATTAAAATTTGAAGTTGAAATGGGTAGATATTAAAATTCGAAGTTGAAATATAATTTATTAGTAAACTAATTTAATAAATAAATTATTATTGAATATGAAAATTTATATATTAAAATGAAATTATTCTTATTATATTATTATTACTAATTATTAGAGTATACAGATTTTTATAGTTCTTTATAATGTTGTTTTATAATTTTAGAAAGAAACTATTTATTGAGTTTTTGAAAAGTTTAACTTTTAAGTGGTCTTATAGAGTTTTTGAAAAGTTCATTGTTTTGAGTGGACACTCCACCCATCATCAAAGATTCTTTCAACACAATTTATTTCTAAAATTCTAAAACAATATTTCTAATTATTTTGACTATATCAATTTAATAATATTTAATTGTAATATGTAATTTTTAAATTACTAAACAGTCCTTGATGATGAGTAAAGCCTCCACTCCAAAAAAAAAAAAAAAGATGTTCCAAATATTTCATAGAGTTTATTTCCATAAATTTAAAACAATATTATTAATTATTTTGATTATATCAATTCAATAATATTTAACTTTTAAATTACCAAATTATATATTTTAAAAAAATCAATAAAAAATAATATTACAAAAATTCCCATTCAATATATATATATATATATATATTTAAATGTTTTTATGAAAAAAATAATATTTTTTATGATTTGAAAATGGAAAAAACATCACATAATTTTCTTCTTAGTCTATTAAATAATAGGTAAATGATATTTGAATTAAAAAATACATTTTAAAAATAATTTGTTTAAAACATTATAAAATTCCAAGCAATTTTTTTATAATACTTACAACTAAATGAAAAATTGAAAAATTGAAAAACAATGATCAGAGGTGGTGGTGGTCGACGCCACCATCTTTGTAAATATTATTGAGTCTAACTTGATGTCCTCTACTAGTTAGATTTCCAAAAATACAACTAGCCCATTTATCTCCTCAAAATGAAGAGAAATTTCTAAACCATTTTAATAACAAATTTGTAAACATAGTAAAATTGAAGCAATTTTTTTTATAACCAATGCCACTAAATAAAAATTTGGGAAAATAATAATAAGTCTACGAGTTAGGTTTCCAAAAATACAACAATAATTCAAACTTGTGGTATTTCAGGGGAGGCAAGTGTCGGGGGGGGGGGTCTTTTTGGGCTCGAAGGCTTGGACTACTTCTGGAATTTGGGGATGAAAACAAATAATAAAGCAGAGGCTTATGCCCTCCTTCAAGGGATCCACTTGGTAAAACAAAGGCAAATAAAAACTCTGAATGTAGTGGGTGATTCGAAGACAATGATATTAGACTTTTCTCCTCCTAACACGAGTGTAAGAAACCTAATTGCTAGAATTCGCCTTCTCGCAACTACCATGCAAATCAACTATTTCCACGTTCTCTGAATCAATAATGAAGAAGCAGATAAAATGGCCAATAAGGCCATTGGTAAGGCCCTAGGTCACTTGGGGGTTAATGGATGTGACTGCACAACCCCCTTGCCATGAATTCAAGTCACAGTGAGAATCCCGGGGCCCATATTGTATGGGGGGTGACATGTGGCAGGCTTGCATGATGCATGCTTTCCTTTGCGAGGATGTGGACACAAGGGCAAGGTATTTTAAGGAAGACGATATATTACGTTGCCTGTAAGAAGTATTATCGAGCCATTGTGAGGAAGGGAGGTGGTACTCCTCACACATGTGTTCTCGTGGGTCTCAAAGGGAAGGATTTAGGAGCAATGAATGAATGTCCAAAAGGAACTAGTTGGATGAGGATTGTGAGCTCAGTAGGTGTCAATTCAATTTCTTCGGCACCCTGCGAAAACGTTTGGTAGGGGGGTTTTTATTCAGACACGGTACTCTCTAATTCCTTGTATCTACACCTCTATCCTTTCCTCTCGTGTTTGAGTTACCATAGGGCCTGCATCAACATCATGGCAAATTATGGAAGGTGGCATCCTAGAAAAAAATTTAAAGCCCGATGCCTCTTGCATTTGGCCTGCACTTCTTCCTCTAAATGGTTTGTATGGTTCCTCTCTGACTTTCTTCTCGAGCTTTGTGATTTGAGTGTTTCCCTTATTCCGGGTGGGATTTCCAGCCTAGCCCGGATTCATTGTTATCCCTCTGTTGCCCCTCATTTTAACGCTGAACAAGTGTGGATCAACCTCTCAGCCAAAACAACCCCCCTCTCCTTGGCTCTTGGAATTTCCCCTCCAAAATCAAGGCATTGTATAGTCTGGTTCTTTCACAGAATCATGGACGTAAAAGAGAGAAAAACAAAGAAAGGGTAGTGACATCTCGAATACGAGTGCACATAATGTCAAAGGTTAAAAATTAAATTTTGGAGCCATCAACTCCACCCTCTCCTTTGAGTTAGAAACCTTGTCTCAACATCGACATCTCATCGGGCAGCTACAAGACAAAGTGTATGCTCAATGAAGCCAAATTGAAGATCTCCACTATCGTTTCGAACAGTGCGAGAAAAATCAAGGGCAGTCGTCCACCCTAGCCAATAATGGGAACGTGCCCAGGAATGATTCAAAAGCCTCAGTGGGCCCAATCCCTTACCTCAATGAACTAGTTGAAGTAGAATGGGACATATAAGAAATTCAAGCCATCAAGCAAGAACCTCGTAGTTGATTTACTTCCAAAATGCAGTGGTTGTCATCTTTTGTCTATGATTATGTATTAACGATATTTTTGACCGACAATATACCTATCAGATTAGCAATAACATATTTTTTTGGATACTCCCTAAAAATCCAAACATAATTTTTGTAATCATTGAACTAGTCTTATGATTTGGCGATCTCCAAAACCTTAAAATTTTATATTTTGTAAACTCAATGATCTTGACCACACCATTTTAATGAAAAAATTCCCCAAAATTTTTGTGAAAAACAAAAAGAAACTTGTGACATTATCTTAAATCCATCAAATTATATTACTTTAAATTAGATCCTCTATTAAAAAACAATTTCTTTACTTTTTATAAAAGTCAAAATTTAGAGAGACGTCACATGAGTTTCTTCTTGAATAATTAAATAATATTTAAATTTTAGAAAAACAATTTAATAATAAATTGTTTAGAAACTTATAAATTTATTTAGAAAAAATAAAAACAAAATTTGGAAGTTATTTCAAATTTATTAAATATTATTACTTTGAATTAAATCTTAAAGCTTGTTTAAACAACAATTTTTTTTATATAAATAATAAAAAGAAAAATGTAATACAATTATAT
>ML788384.1:38597-51776 GCA_009831015.1 Picea engelmannii
TCTCTCATCTCAAGCAAATAGATAGAGTTCTTGGGTTGGTAATCCATTATCCAACTAAGATTGTTCTTAGGTTGGGCAATTTCGTATGCTTATTCTTGGGTTGGACTACCTCATATGCTTATTCTTGGACTGAGGAATCATCCTTCACACTTCTATTTGGCAGATAATCCCTATGTGCTAGCTAACCCAAGCCTTTTGAGCCAAACACACTTGAAATAGTTGACAACTACAAAACTTTTTCCAACAATATTATTATTTTCAAAATCACGATGATGAGTCGACGAGCCTCCTATTCTAGAAGTAGAGTGGCCACCTTCTACAAAATTGACAACACCGATATTACTAGTATTTGTAGATGGCTCAATAAGACATTTTGATATCTTCCCCTTGAATCCTAAGATATTTGAGGGGAAGAAATCAATATGGTACCTTGAATCCCTACTCATGAAGCGATTGAAGGGGAATGATCATGTGGTATGATGATTATGTGGAGGAAGGAAGTTTTTTATTGATTTGTCTCGACTTACTCCAATCTCCTTAAACCAAGAATTCCATTGTTCAATTAATCAAAGATATTCCTTGAAAACCAATAACCTTCTAAATCTTCTATTATGAACAAAGAACATCATATGAAGATCAGAAGTGGAACGAGGAAGCACGTAGTTTGTTATTTCACTCCAAATGAGTAATTCCCAAGCCTACTTGCAAGTCAACACCTTGCTTTATTTATATTGTATCTATTATGGCTTTAGAAAGAGATGTTGCTATGCTCACTATAAGTAGATGAGAGGTCACTCACCAGGGGTCCTGCCAAAGAAGCTAAGTCATATGGCATGTAAGGTCATTATTTATGACTTGGTACTTAACCTAGAATAACAAGTTAAACAACATGGAAGACAAGAGACTTCCTAAGGTTGCTTCAAACTCCAACAAAAATCAAGCGAGGTTGGCATAAAGATGCCAAATCTTGGCCGAATCATTGGGGTATCGAGGAAGAGCTCATTTTGCAGAATAACAATAATGTTAAAAATATTATTACATCTAAATTTAAGGAGGTGAGCAACCCTAATCTAGAAGATCAAAAGTTTGTCTTTATTTTAACGAGCATAAAGAAGAATATCAACATTGCTAAAATAATAACAAATTTTCATGAGCTCCATAGTGAAAGAGACAATTCCTAAAATGACATGGGTTGAAAGAACTTGTCATCTTCATGACATTATGAAGGTTGAAGATGAAAATCACTTTCTCTTAAAATGTCATACAGACATCCACATCCATATTGCATCTTAATTTCAAAATATTTGTTACAATCTCAACCTTTCTAACCATTTAACTCATTAAAATTGTGATGATTTTAGACATGTTTTTTAAAAACTTTTTGAGTACATAAATAGAATTTCAAGCAAACCAAGTAATTATTGATATGAGTGGAAGTTAATAACCATCATTATCAGTAAAAATAAACTAAATGTTTATAAAAATCTTTCATAGTTATTTATTTAGCTATAACCTAATATTTATTTACAATTAAAATAAAATTTTAATATTATTATTTTTTAATAGTCAAATCTTGGGTGGTGGAAGTCTCATACACCAATTTGGTGTTTGGTTTGGTCGTGACCTTAAAAATAGATTATTATTATTATTATCTATGTATAAAACATTTTGAAATTAGGTAGCATAGAAATCCAAAAGGTAACGTCAAAAAATAATTAATTTGAAGAGTAAGAAGGTTCACAAATTTCAACGCAGGAGGGAAGGACTCATGAAGAAAAATGTTTTACTTTTGTTCTCAATTCCATCCTTTGAAGATTTAATTTATAGGCGGTTGTTTTTCTTCTGCAATGTTTGATTACCTTTAATTACAATTTATATTGTAATGATGTATTTCCATAGTTTTCGACCCTAAGATTGGAACACTATTGGTAAAGAGTATTTTAACCGAGTTTTCTTGTATGGTCGTCATGAAGTCTTCCAAACTTGCAAAGAGGGAGAAAATGGACGACGAACCAGGGATTGATATTTTTAATATGGTTTGTGGCAGGAAGCTCTGATTGACACCAGGGACGACTTCCTGATTCAAAGGTTCCCTAGCAATGGAGTCAGGTTTAAGGGGGGACTTTTCCTTTGCACCTTTTTCTTTCTGTGTTTGTTTTTAGACTTTAGATTACTCCTGCATGCAGTAGCTTGGATCGTCAGTTTTTTCAGTCCTTTAGCTGAGTTGTTTTTCCTTAACAGAGTCGCTCGGTTAGTAGGAAGTTAGTTTGGGTGGTGTCAATGGAACTTGTCATTTCACATTAATACCTTCTTTATTACCCTTCTCGGTAACTATGTTTCACTTGTCTTGGAACTAGGAGATTACCTATTACTGAGATTAGAAATTTAATGGAGACTACATGTGGACTCATTACTTTAATGTCATTTATGTGACCTACCTTATTAACATTTATTTTCCATAGGCCTTTGGGTAGTGGTGCCTCTTGGTTATTGAGATTTACTACAAGTGGATCACAGGTGGCTATTAAATGGCCCCTTCACGACTGGAAGCTATTAATGATGTCGTTTGAGTGTTAATGGGTGAAGTAGACGAAGGAATTTGGAAGGAGGTTGGTATTTTCAAAAATATTGATATCCTAGGGAAGCTATCACATAAAATTAATCCATCTTACTCAGAACCATCCACTCTTCTTGCTCATCCCCTTACTGAAGGTTTTGGAAATTTTCCCACTTTCTTAGACTCCCTTCCTAGTTTAAGAGACTCATTACCGGAGGTGCAAAACCATACCACTGGGGGTAGCCCGAGTTTCGTAGACATGGGAGGTGGCTTCTTTGTTTATCGTAGAAAGGTTGATAGCACCACACTACCACACGAAAATACTGCAAAAAATGGAAGTCCAATAAGGTTTTGAAACGGTTGGTCCTAGGTTCAGACATTGGGCTGGAGGAGACGTGTAGAATGCCATTATGTGGATTGGTTGGGAGGTTTTCATATGAGAACTTACGCAAGGAAACTATTCCAGTATGACTGGAAAAGGTTTGGTTGCCACTGTTAGGTTACACCCATGAGATTATTTACCTTTCCAATGGCTGGTTAGTTTCCTCTGTAGATCTCCAGAAAATGTTTCTCTTTTACTGGAGAAAAGATGGCTTAATGGAGGCAACAACATCATGTTAAAGAGGTGGCAGGTGGCCTTTGATCTGGTTACCAAGTACTTTTCCCTCAAATACTTATGGGTACTCTTACTAGGTTTACCGTTACACTTTTGGAACGAAGGGGTGTTACAGGCCATTGGGAATTCTCTTGGATTTTTTATTACGATTGATAAAGCTTCTCTTTCTGCTGAATCAAGGAAGATTGGTTGAGTCATGGTTGAAATAGATATCCATCTCGGGCTTTCGGAAAACTTAGAAATTGAATGGAGGGGTCGACGCATTCTTCAACGACTAGACTACTTAGGCGTTCCCTTTAGATGTAGCATCTATCAAAGCACTAGCCACTTGCAGCGAGATTGCAAAGGTTTTGATGACGACGTTGGTGAACTAGAAGGCCCAGATCATTTGACTGGATCTCAAGATTCCCTCCCAAACATCGACTTCTATGAAAAAGGACCCATACAACTGACACATGAATATATCAACTCATCAAAATCATTCGGTTCGTTGGTAGGTAAGTTAAAATCCTTTTGNCCTTCTCGGTTGGTTCCTTGAGGGTGGATCCTCCTACTGTTCCTTGTACCTTGGTTGAGTCTAGTGCTAGAATTATACTGCAAGATCACACTATTGAAAATATTGTTACTACCTTGTCAGAACATACTAATGGGTCCTAGTGTCCTCAGGTTGGAGATTCTACTTCTCCACCTGGATATTGGGAACCGTAGGATGATGAAACCTCTCTTACTGTCGTCCTTGAATATTTATTACCATTTATCCGGGATCGATATTCCACTGTCAAATTACCTGTTTACCTTGGAAAGTCTGTATTAAACCCTACTACTGTTAACAGGGAGGCTAGTATGTCGTGCCCACTTGCTGCTGGAGTAGAGAAGGAATATGCCTAGTCTCGGGGACTGGGTATAGAACACTCTCCGATAAAAACTAGGAGCGCTCACAAAAATTTTGCAACCTTATCTTCTTTAAATTCAAATAGTCCTTCAACCACTGATGGTGGGGCACTTAGAGCAGTTAAAGCCCTAGCATGGGAAAAGTAATGATTATGATATCTCTCAAACTCAGAGGGACTAGAGTAACCCTTAAATTGGCCTCTGGTCGTGTTCTTGATAAAACAAGTCCTGATATTGTTTTCTTTCAGGAAACTCTGGTTCATTCTGAAAAAGCTAGAAATTTTACGAATACTTTACGGCCGAATTAGTTTAGTTGTGCTGTCAATTCGGGTGGAACTTCTGGTGGAATGTTGGTTACATGCGATCCAAATGTGTTTGATCTAGTCCCGTTTCTTACCTGTGGTGGGATCTTATTGACTGGGATCTGTTTAGCAAGAAAAAGGGAGATTTCATTTCTAAACGTCTATGGTCCCTGTTTGGAGTGAAAAAAAAATTGGATGCAAGTGGTAGACTCTGGTTTGCTAGCTCAAAAAAATATTGTTATCGCGGGGGATCTCAAATTGACCCTTTCCTTGGGTGAGATTTGGAGAGGCACATCATCATTGGGACAATTTTCCGATTTCTTTAAAACTTTCTTTCAATCGCAAAATCTTATAGACATTGTTCTGGGGAAGGTTGTCCCTACTTGGCCAAATGGTCACTTCGGAGCTGACTTGATCGCCAAAAGACTGGAAAAAGTCTTCATTTCAGAAGAATTTCTATTAGTGGTCGGCATCTACAGATCATGGGTGGAATACCCTTTTATTTTAGATCACACCCTGATTCTTCTCCAGCTGGAATTGCCTCATATTTATAAAGCCTATCCATTCAAGCTAAATCCACAATGGCTATTGGAACAGGGTTTTGTGGTGATGGTTCAAAATTTATGGAACGATCCAAAATATCTCGAAGAGGATGGAAAATAGAAAAGACTAATATGGAAGCTAAAGGATCTTAAGGACTGCACTAAACAATGTAAAAAGCTTTGTAATCAAGAGGCAAACGCTTATATCAGGAACTTGGAGAATGATATAAATTCTCTGTTACAAAACACTCTGGATGGAGTAAGTACACAAGAGGAAGAATCATTATTAAAAACTCTAGAACAAGAAAGGAACAAGTTTATTAATGATAGCGAAGAACTCTCGCGTCAACATAATCGGGAAATATGGATTTGTAGCGGCGATCAAAACACAATTTGTTTTCATAATTTTGTAAATTTCAGGATAAATCGCAAGTTCGTCTAGGAGATTATGGATGAAGAGGGGAATTTACACTCTGGTCAGAAAAACATAAAAGCTAAAGCTGTCAAACATTTTACAAATTTCTTCAAAGAGCAAGTTGATCCTTCTACTATCGAACAAGTTAGAGTGGTGGCTAAGTTCTCCAGAGTGATAACAAATGTTGAAGCCGATGCCATGTATTCACCGATTCAATTGGTGGAATTAAGAGATGTTTTATCAAAAATCAAAGTTGATAAGAGTCCAGGGTCGGACGACTGGACTGTTGATTTTTTTTTACACTTCTTTGATCTAGTAGGGGGGGATCTCCTCAACACGGTTGAAGAATCAAGATTAAAAGGCTACATTTCAGGTGGTTTAAACTTGACGTTCATTGCCTTAATTCCAAAAGTGAACAGGCCTCTTACCTTTGGGAATTATAGATCGATCTCTCTTTGCAACCTCTGTTATAAAATCATTTCTAAACTTATAGCAAATCAGATAAAGTCAATCTTGTCCAAATCACTATCTAAGGAGCAGCTGGGATTTTTACAAGGAAGACAACTTCAGGATGCTATAGGAAAAGTACATGAGTGCCTTCACAGCATTAAAAAAAAGAAGTTAAAATACTTTGTCTTAAAACTGGATCTTCAAAAATCCTATGATTGTATAAATTGGGACCTATTAAGGATGAATCTACTACAAATAGGCTCGGGTTTAAGGGTGATAGATTAGATGATGAGTTGCATTGTTTCCACATCCTTTGTAGTTTTAATAAATGGAGAGGCCACAGATTTATTTAAAAGTGGAAGAGGATTAAGGAAAGGATAACCTTTATCCCCCTTACTATTCATCCTAGTTATGGAAGGATTAAGCTTGTTGTTAAATGAAAGTCAAAGAGAAGGGAAGCTAGCAGGTATCAATGTTTCTAGAACCATAAATATTCTCCATATTTTATTTGTTGATGATGTGATTATTATGACTAATGCTACTATGCAGGAATGATGGGAGATAGATAAGATATTAAAGTCCTTCTGTTCAACTTCAAGCTTATAGGTAAATGCAACAAAATCCACCATTCTTCAAGTAGGATTATCGGAACAAGATTTATCTCCTTTCAAATCCTTGTTTCCTTATAAATTCTCTGATCTTGCATTGGGTTTCAAATATCTCGGCTTTTATCTCAAGACTGGTCCACAACGAGTTGATGATTGGATCTGGTTGATAAAAATAATGGAAAAAAAGATAGATAATCGGTGTTATAGATGGTTGTCGTTGGGAGGTCAGCTCACTTTATTAAAATTTGTTTTAGAAAGCTAGCTTGTTTACTAGTTGTCTTTGGCGATTATTCCATGCTCTGTCTTAAATACTATGAGGAAATTAATGGTCAATTACCTTTGGAAAGGAAACAATGATTCCAATCACTACTATCTATGCAAGTAGGAACATATATCTTTACCAAATCTATTTGGTGGTTGGGGTCTACGAAATATCTATGACTTTAAACAAGCATTGGTTGAGAACACACTTTGGAGGGTTTTATCAAGTACTGGTATATGGAATCGAGTATTAAAGGACAAGTATCTCCCTCACACAACAATTAAAAATTGGTTCATATCTCATACGTTCTAACAAAAGGCGACTTCAAGAATTTGGGGTGGTCTATTAAAATCGATTCACTTAATCACCCACTGGTTAAGTTGGAACCTGGGATCGGGTCAACTCATTGCTCTTGGAAAAGATAGGATTCTTGGGATGGGGGAAAATTCATTCCTCTCAATTAATCTTATACCTGCTCTTCATCGTCAGAACATTTGCACAATTGCATAGGATATGAAGCATTATGACAAAAATCATTCATCCTCTTCTTGGCATAACCGTAATGATTTGGGATTTACAAGTGACCTGGCCATATAATGGGAACATTTCAAAAAATTGTGTATTACATTTTCACGGAAATTTGTACATTTTCGCTCATTAATAGAAAATTGTGTATTATTGTATCTTTGTGTTTATGGTTGCATCTCTGATACATTTTTGTTATATTATTGGATATTTGATATATCTTTGTACATTTCTTTATTATATCTCCGCTCTCATTTCATGCCAAAAATAATCTGGATCAGTGGTATCAGAGCAGGCTGCTCTTAAACATTTTTTTCAGTGCATGTCCCCGATGAGGTTTGCGTATAACAAGTTGGGTCTCGAGCTTGTCTCTCTTGAATGCAATCTCTTTCGCACGCCCAATAAACCCTCCATGGTGGAAGAAAATAAAAATGACGGAGCGGACGATTCTATCAATCTGTTGCTTGAGCAAGCTCTCACATGACAGAGGGATAAAATGATGGAGAATTTTCCCCACATCCTTCAACGTCTACCGATAACAACATGCACATATTCATCAAACAACCACTTTGGAAGCACCTCTCATTTCAAGTTACAGGTTAATTTTGATATTCCCATATTTGAAGGTCAAATAGATGCAGATTCCTTAGACAAATGGTTAAATTTGTTAGAATGTTATTTCTATGTTCACCATTTTTTCGATAGGAAAAAGATCACCTTCACACTTCTTAAAGCTCTCCCCCATGTCAAACATTGGTGGGAAACTTACTGGGATCAAACTTCCACAAAGGAGTCTAGAATATATGGGGTCGAGCCCACTTGGGATTTTTTTATGGATGCGGTAAAGGAGCAGTATTACCCTATTGGCAACTATGAGGACCAATACATGAGATGGACTACACTGCAGCAAGAGAGGGGCCAAATAGTTCTGGAGTTCACCAATACCTTCCATACCTTGCACACCAAGTTGGGTATCAAATATTTTGAATGACATTTGGTTCTTAAATACCATGGGGCTCTACACATATACATCCAAACTAAAATGGATTTCCTGGACATCTCATCACTCAGTGTTGCTTATCGATATGCTGTTAAAATCGAGCAGAAATTTAAGTACCAGAACAAATAGGAGTTTGGGTATGCAAATCCGCAACAACCAAAGTATGATAAATATGACCCTAACAAACACTCTCTCGAAAACCAGTCCAAGCCATAGGAAAAGAAGGGTCACGAGAAGACAGATAAGGACACCGGAAAATGGTGCGATTTCCACAAAAGCCCCTGGCACAACACTGATGAATGTTGCTCAAAACAGTCATTGGTGGATGAGATCAAAGACAAGGAGCCAAACCTTGATTCAGAATCTGATTATGAAAATACTAGTAAAAAACATATCATTAATGTAGATCCCACTGCTATTGTCACGACCGCAATAATTCAACCAAAATAACCAATAGATCCTGAAGAGGGGGAGCGTCTTTTTCATTCACAGATGTGGGTGAAGGGGACCCCGCTGCATTTTATTGTTGATAGCAGAAGCCAGAAGAACCTCATGTCAGCAGAGGTCGTCAAACAGTTGGGATAGTCAACAACACCACACCTGCAACCATACAACATCGGGTGGCTTAGTTAGGGACGAGATCTCTATGTCATCCAACAGTGTCGATTGTCATACGACATCCAACCCTTCAAGGATGAGGTATTATGTGATGTTGCCCCACTAGATGTCTGTGATGTTCTCTTGGGCCAACCATATATGTGGAAGCGCCATGTTGTTTATGAGTCTCGACCCCGTAATGCCATTGTTTCTCTAGGGGGTCATCTCTACAAAATACCAGAGGTAGTTCCAACTACAAAATTTAGATTCTTCACAATCTATTCAAAAGGTGAACAGAAGGATACTGCAACCACTACAGCCTCGGCCCAAGCACCTTCTATCCAACAGAAGCAGGTCGACAAGATTTTAACAAAGTGTAAAGATTCCTTCTGCACACATACATCTCATGTAGCCAAACTAGTTAAAAAGGTCCAACCCTTCCAACCACAGGTTCATGACAACCTTCAACAAGCTAAGCAATGCAACTTCTCCAACAAGGCAAGTAGCTCATCAAGCTGCAGATTCAACAAACACTTTTCTCTCTCCCTCAAGCACTCCACACAATGGATAAAATTGCTTCCTAAGGAAGGAGGATTGATCCATGTGGATATTAGTGGCCACCCACCTTTTCCAACTGGCTCAAAACAATTTTCTGGCAATTTTGGTAATTTACTATTTTTAGCAGTTTTTAATTTACGGGGCCATTTTGAGGTCCTAAATGAAGTTTTTTTGGGATCGAGCTTCTCAATGATAACCAAAGGCTCACATTGATCCCCCTAAATGAATATCCTCGATGATACCTTTCCAACGAGATATCGTGCACCCCAAATGAAGATTGTATGCCAAAGTTACGCCCCGGGGAATTTGATACACCAAACTACCCAAAACGGGGTCCACAAAACTGTTTGCTTTTCATCTTCCGAGGTTAGGGTTTTGGATTTTCTTTATGATAAAAATGCCTTTGGAGCCTCATTGTAAAATATTCTTCTTGTGAATGCGAGTATCTGTCACATCTCTTCTTAGAGATAAGCTGCCACCATTCTAGTGAGTCTTTCACTCTGTATTTTTACAGTCTTTGTACATTCTCGTTCATTAATAGAAAATTGTGTATTATTGTATCTTTGTATTTATGGTTTCATCTCTGATACATTTCTATTATATTATTGGATATCCCATATATCTTTGTACATTTCTTTATTATATCTGCGCTCTCATTTCATGCCGAAAATAATCCGGATCATGGAGGCGGTCTATCTGGAAATGGAACATTCAATTAAAAATTAAACTATTTATCTGGTTGGCAGTGGAAGGAAAACATCTTACTTGGGATACCCTTCAATCCAGAGGATGGGAAGGTCCTGTTTGATGCTACCTTTGCAATCAAGATTCAAAAAACATATATAATCTCTTTCACCAATGTCCCTTTACAAAGTCAGTTTGGGATAAAGTGATTATAAATCAAGGATTTAAAAATAGTTGGAAAGGTAATTCCTTGTCGGAATGCTTCAAGAACTGGTTTGAGGATAAGACTGTTCCATGTGCGATTTCTACTCATATTTGTTGGTTTTTCTAGATAGAAAGGAACAAAGCCATATTCGGGGGAACCACTCCATCACTACATGCAGTGATCTATAAGACTTTGGCCCTCCATATTAGAATTGATGCTCCAATTAAGGATAGACCCCCGAGAGATATCATGATTCCACAACAAAGTAATGTTACAGTTGCATGGTTTGATGGAGCGGCCCAGCTTGATGGAATACTAGGCGGAGTGGGAGGAGTATTAAAATTAACAGATTTTTCAGTCATAAGATGGGTTTACAATTGTGGCAGAGGCACCAACACAAAGGAAGAGCTTATGGGTGCATGGGCTACACTCAGGATGGCATCATATATGTCACTACAATGTCTACAAATCATGGGGGATTCAAAAGTGGTAATTGATTGGTTTTCCAATAGAGGCAGGCTCTAGGTTTGCGCAATCGAGGGATGGCAAGCAAGGATAAAGGACTTGATCAAACACTTCAATTTTGTCAGTTTTGAACACATTTTCAGGAACTTCACCATGGAAGCAGATCTTCTTTCAAAACAGGCACTTGGAGAACCAGAAGGAAGCATTATCTTTTACCCCTGGTCTAATGGCACTGCGGGACCCAAAATATATCTCAGTATTTATGAATCTGGGTTTTTCAATATGTATTTGAGCTTCAGTTTTTTAGCATTCCAGTATCAGATATGGTCTTTTTGGATTTTGTAGTAGTTTTGGGTGATCTTTTTTGAACTGTTACAAGCCTCTTTTCATAGGCTTTTAGTTATGTTTTGATGTTTTGAACTGTTTCTGGTTAGTGTACTTTCAGTACCGAGCCTAGATATGGAGGAAAAGTTGTAAACAAATTATATATCTTAATATAATTGAGATAATTTTCTATTGGATTTCTTTTTTTGTATGGTTCACTTGACACATGTGGGAGAGATGGCTTTAGTGTGGGAGAGCCTATATTTTATTTAATATACTCTTCTTTTTCATTGTTACTTTACTTTTTATGAGTAAAGAAAATTGAACATAATCGACTCTTCCATCAAGGAGATCAATAAAAATATTTTTCAATTTGTTTGGAAACTCTGTGTAATATTATTTTAAACTCAATGGTTTTAGTAATGCAACCCATCTTCAAGAGGATATATCTTATAGGTCTCACTTAAATCTGTTAGCCCTAATTTATTAATTAATAATGTTTTTTACATCCTAAAAAAGGTTATCACTGTATGGTGAGACATTTTATAAATTAATAGCATTTTTAATCCGGTTGATAATAGGTGCCCAAGATGTACTTTATTTCTATCTGTCATCACGATTGATATTATTTGGGTGTTTTTTAATTTCTATAGCTTCTCTGGCCTGTCTTTTTGTGTAATGATCAATATTAACGATGACTTCCACAATTTCTAGCTATATGTGGTGTTTGGAGGCTACATAGTTCTCTGCAAATGCGGATTTCATTGTTCGCCCATGTATGATGTCTACATTATGATATTTTAACCTTGTTTGAACAAAGCGACTAGTCTCACCAATATATACCTTTCCATAGTCACATGGGATGGAATGCACATTTTTATTCTTCATTGGGTCTGTTTGATCTTTTGCACAATCAAACATTCTTCTCAAAGCATTCAAGGGTCAGAACATGACCCTTATTTGTCTCTTTCATAAGATGTTGGCTATCCTGTCTATTCTTCCTTGTATATAGGGTAGTTTTATAGATTTTAAAATGTCAGCATTTCTTCCCTATATCCGCCTTTTTGTTTGGGATTTATCTATGGCTTTTATGAATATCTTTTCTTTGTAGCCATTTTTTTAAGACTTTAACAAGATGTTCTAATTCACAATCTAGATGTGTTGCACCATATATTCGTTTGGCTCTAATTGTCAATGTATTTATAACACCAATCTTTTGAGCCCAATGCTGATCTGAGTTCACTTGAATATATTTATCAATGTGTGTCTTTTTTCGATATACTTGATGCACAAGTGTTCCATCATTTTCCTTGGTGAGAAAGACATTCAAGAAGGGAATATTTTTGTCATCTTCAATTTCCATTGTAAATTTAATATCTTTCGATTGGTTGTTCATGTGCTTTAGGAACTCCTCCAAATTATATTTTTTGTGTGGCTAGATGAAATTGGTGTCATCCACAAATCATCTCCAATGTTCTGGTTTCAATGGAGAAGTATTGATGGGAATGTCCTTAGAGTATTCCATAAAAATGTTTTCCGCAACTAGAGAGAGCGGGGATCCCATGGCTACATCATTTGTTTGTTCATATATGTCACCACAAAAGCTGAAATATGTAGATTTTAGGCACACTTCTCTCAGGTTAGTTGTTTCATTGTCTGTGAGTCTTTTTATTGCATTTATGGCATCTTTTACCAAAATCTTTGTGTATAGAGACACAACATTGAAACTGACAAAGATATTTGCTTCCTTGACTTTTGTGGATTTTATATTCTGTATAAAATGTGAGGAGTCTTTGAAGAATGACTGAGTATGACCAACTAGAAGTTTGAGTTTTTCCGCGAGTAGCTTTGCTAGTCCATACGAAGGTGAACTTATTGTGTTTACAATTGGCCTTAGAGGACAACCTTCCTTGTGTATTTTTGGAAGCCCTATATGCGTGGAATGACAATATTTTTAGGAATAATTTTTTTTTATGATGTCTTCTAGGGAGGAGCAACCCTAGCGATAGAATCATGAGAGAAATCACAAAGGAAATCCAAATCTCATATCTAATGATCATGGGAGATGACAATTAGATAATTCCCTCCCCATTTTCCTTGTTGTCCATAGATGCATATTGCAAGCTTCATTATTCATTTTTTCCCTTAAGGTATTGAGCCCTTAGAAAACATGAAAAA
>ML788384.1:51876-82108 GCA_009831015.1 Picea engelmannii
ATATTTGGCAATACGTGGGCTGATTGAGGCTTGTCTTAGTTGTGATTCCTTTGTGACTATGTCAACACGTCCCTTGCCACCTTGCCTCACTATAGGCCCACATTAAAGAACATGTCATATCATGACTTGCTTTTTTCAATGTTACCTAGATAAATTTTTCTGCACGCATGCATCACCTATAGTTTAGTGATTGAGAAATATGGTAGCAAAATGACCATTAAAGTGCATGATATTGAAAAACTTAGACAAATTAATTGGTTTTCATATTAATTCGATGGATTAATTGATTTTCATTATTAATTTGACGAATTAATTGATTTTCATTATTAAGTTTTGGAGTGGGCTAACTCGGGAGCAATCTTCCCTCCCGAATTACCTTTCCGATAGGTCCTCAGGCGGTCTCATTTTAAATTTCTGGCCAATCGATAACTCTCATCGTTTTTCTGAGCATCTAAGTTGGTTTAAAATGGGGCAAAACCCTTGGAGTAAAGTTATGAAATGCATGGAACTTTGATCCATGTAAAACTTAGACTCCCCATGAAAATCTGACTAAATCCCATTTTTTTGCCTGAAAAGTGAATATATTTTCAAGTTAGCCTACTCCATTAAGTTTTTGGGTGGGTTAAACTCACACTATGTTGTTATAAAACTTTTGTTTCTTAAAATTTTGTTATTTATAATATTTTAATATAATTATAAATCTTAAATATAATTTATATATAAATTGATGTTGTTTTTTATATATTATGATATATTTTTTCTTTTTTATATCATTATTATATATTTGAAAAATGTGATTGTTTATAATAATAACAATTCATAATAAAGTCAATTAATAAATCGAATAATATAATTTTTTCATCATTTTGATTTTGATTTGGCGTTTGAGGAAACCCATCATAAAGATTAAATTAAACTCCTTACAACATTTTGTCAGTTATAGAAGCAAATTTATCCAAATACATGTTATGAGGTTTTACACAAATGCCAATTCAAATATTACTTCTATGTTGAACTCATCACTATGTTAAATGTTATTATCTCCAAAGACTCATATTCTAAAACAATAACAAGAGCAAACATATCACCATGTTTTAAAATTAATTTAATTATTATATTAAATATTTTACAATGTTATAAAAATATATGTTTTAAAATAAACTTAATTATTATATTAAGTATTTTACAATGTTATAAAAATATATTGAATAAATATTAAAATTTGAAGTTGAAATATAAATTATTAGTAACTAAAAAATGTTATTTTAAATTTGAAAATTTATACATTAATTTTTATTTTTTTTTTGAATTTGAAAATTTATATATGAAATTATTTTTATAAAAAGAAATTATTTTTTTGGAATTTGAAAATTTATACATGAAATACGAGTTTCATAGTGAAACTGAGCGTTGGTCAATTCCTAAAAAGCCATGGGATGAAAGAGTGTGTCACCTTTGTGATACTAAGAAGGTTGAAGATGAAAAACACTTTTTCTAAGAAGGTTGAAGATGAAAAACACTTTCTCTTAGATTGTCCAGCCTATATCCATATTAGATCTCATTTTCAAAATATTAATCACACTACCAACCTTCTTAACCTCTTAACTCAACAAAAGTATGGTGATCTTGGAAAGCTTCTCTTAATGCTTTTCTAGCACAAAAACAAAATTCTAAAGAATAATAAGTAATCACTTACAGTCTTAAGGTCCGATAAACCGATTAGATCTTAGTAAACATTAATCATCATCATCATCATTTCTATTAAATTATTACTGTTAATTATTTTTACTATATCAATTTAAATATTATTTAAATATGATGAAATGTTTTACCAATTAAATTTCACGATATATATTTTTATTTTTAATTACTAAACTATATATTAAAAAAAAACTAATAAAAATATATTACGTGCTTTTATATCATTATATTGAACATTGCAAAACTCATGCATTGTATTTTTTGAATTTTTAAATAAAAAAATATTTTTCTAGTTTAACAACGGAAAAAATTCATTGCATCACCTTTTTTCTTATCTAATCAAACAAATAATAGTGAACTGTATTTAAATTAAAAACTTATTTTAAAAATATGGTAAAATTTAAATAAATATTTTATCATTTATATAATTAATTGAAAAATAAAACAATAATTTTTTTTGCCACCGATATAATTAAGTGAAAAAATAAAACAATAATAAGAAGTCAAATTTTTGATATTTATTTTTAATCTATTAAATATTATTATTTTAAATTACATCTTTTTAAAAAACAATGACTCACCATCTTTCTTTATACATAGATTATTATTATTATTATAAATTTAAAGTTCTTGTTTATTAAAATATTAAAGTAAAATGATTGTATTTAACATTTAAAATTAAAATGTAGTTTCCAAACCCTTGGGCTTCTTTTGGAAACACTTGGATTTAAAATAAAATAAAAATGAAGAGAATGTCAAATTTTATTGTGTTTATTTTTTTTTCAAATAATATGATATTATATCTAGTTAAATTTTTATACTTAATAGATATATAAACAAGGGTTGTATGGCAACTTAGTCTCTGCCGAGTTAGTTGGGAAATACATGTTAAACAATAAAATTTAATATAACTAAATGCACAAATAAATTTTTTTTTGTCAAAAAATAATAATTGAGGATTGTTTGTTATTTAAAATGTATAATAAACTTTAAGATGAATGGAACTATAATATTCATAATATAATAATAAATAATATATTAGATAATAAATATAATATAAATATAATAATGCATAATATTAAATACATGGTATAACTTTTTATATTTAGATGTGGTGAGTGGTGAAATTCATTGATTATGTAATTAATTGTACATATTGAAAAACGTAAAGGGAGCAATAACACTTCAATTCTATCAACTAATTAGAAATGAAAAACACAAATATTTTTATTATATCCAAAAATATATATTTGTTTTCTATGTTAAACATTACATTGTACACACAAATTTATGGTAAAAAGACAAATTAATATCACATCAAAAACAAACTCTCCGTCCATGACAGAGACTAATAAAACTTTTTCAAAATCTATTATACTTTATTTACAAACTAATACCATGTGGCATATAATGGTAAATTGCTTTTCATAATATTGAAACCTTGGTGATTTTTTTTTTCTAATTGACCGCGTATGACTTTGTTCATGTTAGGGGTAATGCTTTCATAAATCTGGGCAATGCTTTTTTTTAAATCGTTTTGATAGTCCCATGATTCGGCCCGTTAGTTGGAGAGGTGGGGTGGATTCGTTCTGGGTGAATGGACGGACAACTTGGTCTTACCGAAGATCACGTCAATGTGGAGCCTACACACGTGTTTAATCCCCATTATTTACATTTTTTTAAATAGAAATTTTACTTTTCTTTGCTTGGAATGACGTGAATATTTTTTTTTAAAGTGCGTTGGATTTTGGATACGTATAAAACATTAGTTAATAGTTTTGATATCAATATAATAATATTGATATTGATATAATATTTGTT
Source organism: Picea engelmannii (assembly GCA_009831015.1). Taxonomy (NCBI): domain Eukaryota; kingdom Viridiplantae; phylum Streptophyta; class Pinopsida; order Pinales; family Pinaceae; genus Picea; species Picea engelmannii. Next base: position 55,399 of record ML788384.1, read on the forward strand.
AAAATAAATAAAAATGAGTTAAAAAAATATAGATTTGGAAAATAGTTCGAAAAGTGTAATTTAGTTGAAGAAAGGTGTTTAATGAATACAAAAGTGTAAGAAAATTATGTAAAAAATGTTAATGGAAGAAAAAATGATGAAAGTACATTAAAAGAAAACATCAATATTACATAGACAATTTTAATGGATAAAAGTGTATAATTACTTGAAGTTTAATATTTCATAGTGTGAAAAATATGTAATTCAACTAAGAACTAACTCACAAAGGTTGTAAAGTGAAATAGGAAGATGGAAACAACCTTAAGAGTGACGGGGAAGGCTCTACTGAGTGTAAACTACGAAGTAAAAGTTGACTGGGACATTTGAAGAAAGCATGTCCAGGAAAAGCAAAAAAACAATTCGATGGTGGTTCGACATGCGTCGAAGATTGGTTTGAGCACTCTGCGACTTTGGGGAACTATGTTGAAAAATAGTTTTATGTTCTAGATGGGGACAGACAAGGCCGATCCTTGAACTCTGTTTTGTTCCTAGGTATGTTGAAAAAAACTTCCCCAACACTTTTTTCGTCTTTAAATTTGAAAGATTTAGAGTTTCTACAGAGTCTTTGTTCGGATAGTGGTATTAGGCCAGAGTTCTCTGTTGATAATAGTTTGGAAAAAGTTGAAAAAGAAGGGTTGTTTTGTTTGAGGGATTTGGGAGTTGGGTTGAGCCTGGAGGAGGGTTCCAAGGAGGGAAGGTTTCCTATAGGAAATTTGGGAGTGGGCTTGGAAGGGGAGGTTTCTTTTGCGGGAGGGATACGGTCTTTGGAGTTAGAAGGTTTAAATATTTGGAAGGACAACTCTTGTGGTGCCTCAGAGCCAGAGGGAACGATAGGAAAAGTGGCTTCATTTTCAGGGGGAGGGGATCTTCCCTTTGATTCTGTATTGGAGGCAGCTTTGTTGCCCGTCAAAGATTTGAGAGGCCATTGTGGGGTGGTTTTTTTGGAGGCAGAGGATTCTTTAACTCTTTCTAAGGAACTTGTTTCTATGGATGAAAATGGTGATTCTTTTTCTTTGGAGCAGTCTGTAAATTTGGTTGTAGAGGAAACCATCATAAGTGTTTTTTTACCATCGAATAAAGAAGTACTTATTCGAACCCCTCCTCAGATTTTTTCAGAGGGGGCGGGGGGGGGGAGATTGGTTTTGTTTCCTTACCTAATTTAAAAAATGAAGATTCCATTGAAGGAATTGGTGGTTGGAGGAATAAAAAGGAATCCTCGAATACGAAAGGGATTGTATTTGGTGGTTTAGAGAAAGAGTTATCTCCAATTAAAACATGAAGTGCAAGGAAAATTGTAAAGGAGAAAGGAATTAATGGAGACATAGTTTTGCAAGTTTCGGAAGGTCTAAGGGAACTTAGAGTAGAAAAATCCCTAGCAAGAGGAAAAAAATGATAGCGATCTCACTAAATGTTAGAAGAGTTGGGGGTGCTCCAAAAGTTTTAGCCCTTAAAAGACTGTTTGATCTTGTAAAACCATATATATTTATGATTCAAGAAACTATGGTCGACGGGAACAAGGCGAGAGAGGTGTTTTCAAAAAAATTTCCTGTGTGGGAATTTTGTGCGGTGGATTCAAGGGGTTTATCAGGGGCTCTACTATCTACTTGGAATCCCCAAAAATCTAATTTTACTGCTTTTATGACACCTGCAAGAATCTTATTAGATGGATTCGTAAAGAAGCTGAATAAGAAATTGAAGTCAGTAAATTGTTATGAACCATATGTTGATAGACAATTGTTCTGGAACAATGTAAAGGGCGATGGTATACTAAAGGAGTCTGATTTAATTTAGGGAGGAGACTTGAATTTCACAGTATTTGCGAGGGAAGTTTGGGGAAGTTCTGCTAGAAGTGATCCGTTGGCTTCCTTCTTTAATCTTATGTTATAGGACGAAGGTTTAATTGATGTAGAACCAGTAAATCTATTGTCGACTTGTAGGAATGAAAGAGGAAAACAAGATTTTGTTGCAAAAATGTTGGATCGCTTTTTAATCAGTGAAAAGTTGTTGGAATCAAGACTTAGGTATAGATCATGGGTGGTAAATGTCAAGTTATCAGATAATATGCATGTGGTCTTTCAATTGGACCAAGAGAAACAAAAGAAAAAGATCCCTTTTAAATTCAATTTAGTTTGGTTAAAAGACCCTGATTTTGTATTACTAGTGCGTTCAAACTGGCATAAGCTTTTGGATTTAGAGCTTTCTTCCCCAATGGATAAACTAGTTCAAAAGATAAAATTTTTGAAATCTTTGGTCATAAAATGGGAGAAAAAGAAGAAGCTAAAATTAAAAGAGGAATTAGTCCAGCTTGAAGTAGACTTGGATTTTCTTTACTCTACTTTTCCTGGGGGTTTTGAGGGAGAAGATGATAGGAATCTGGTTGCAGGGAAAGAGAAAAGGAAATTGAATTTGTTAAAGCAAGAGGAGACTTGGAGACAAAAAAACAGAGTTAATTGGCTTACTTCTGGTGATAGAAATACAAATTTTTTTCATGCCTATGTCAAATTTAGAAGACATGATATAGGTGGATATCGGTGGCCACCCATCTATTCCAACTGGCTCAAAACAATGTTTTGACGACTTACTATTTTTAGTAGTTTTTCTGTTCCTAAACTTCCGGAGCCATTTTGAGGGCCTAAATGGATATTTTCCACGATCGAGCACCTCAATAGTGTTTGTAGGCTCTGATTAAGCCCCCAAAATGAATCTCCTCGTCGATACCTTTCCAACAAGCTATCATGCACCTAAAACGAATATTGTATGCCAAAGTTACGCCCCCAGGAAGTTGATACACCAAACTACCCAAAACAGGGTCCACAAAACTGTTGGCTTTTCATCTTCTGGTGTAACTTAGGGTTTTGGATTTTATTTATGATAAAAAGGCCTTTGGAGCCTCATTGTAATATTCATCTTCTCGTGAATGTGAGTAGTCATAACATCTCTTCTTATAGATAAGTTGCCACCATTCTAGAGATGCCACCATTCTAGCGAATCTTTCACTCTGTGTTTTTATAGTTTTGTACATTTCACTCATTAATAGAAATTATGTATTACTGTATCTCTGTGTTTATGGTTGCATCTCTGATATATTTCTTTTATATTATTGGATATCTAAGATATATCTGTATATTTCTTTATTATATATCTGCTCTCATTTCGTGCCGAAAATAATCCAGATCAATGGTATTAGAGCATGATGCTTTTGATCATTTTTTTTCAGTGCATGTACCCAACAAGGTCTACGTATATAAAGTTGGGTATTGAGCTTGTCTCTCTTGAGGATAATCGCTCTCGCACGCCCAAGAAACCCTCCATGTTGGAGGAAAAAAAACGACAGAGCAAACAATTCTATTAATATGTTGCTTGAGCAAGCTCTGTTAGGGACCTAATCCCTCACACAGGTAGAATATTATATTTTGATGTAATAAAGGTCAATATTAATAAGGCCTATAAATAAGGAAGAATAATTTGAATGTAAGAAGACCTAATAGAAGCTTCCGCTTCTATAAAGATGTTCCTCTATATGGTTCTTTTGATAGACATATTTAGTATAAATAGGGTCGAGGGTATGAGAACTTTGTCTTGGATATTATTGTAATAGAGCTCTTCTCTGTTGGAGGTTGCCCCCTCGAAGAGGCAAGTGAACATTGCTCTCAGTAATCAAAGTGATTTTTCTAGTGTTATTCTGGTATCATTTTGGTATTATTGTGGTGTTGTTCTGGTTATATTGTTGTTCATCTGCCATTTCTAGCATTTTATTTATGTTCTGCATGCTTTTTATATCTGGAATATTACAAGTGGTATCAGAGCACTTTCCTCAGAAGAAAATTGTGGGTAATTTTTTTTTCCAGGGTAGAGACGTATTCCGACTTCTTTAAGCTACAAAGATCTGTCGTTGCACGCATAAACTTGTGTTTGGGGATTCATACATGGAATAAATACAAGTGGTACTTAAGCGCACATATGTTGGCCACCCTTGTAACCCCTGTTGGTACCCCTTCGAGTGGTAGCGCATCAGACAACACCTGTATACGGATCGACCTAGATTTCTTGAAGCCCTCTTTAGGGAAACCGATCGGCCGCCTGATTGCTATAGTGTCACCGAGAACAACACTCGAGAAGATACTCTCTAGTACCTGGGTAGTCGGGTAGTATGGATAAGGGCACAGTCTAGCCTCCTTAGTTGGTGCCCTGAGATATTTGGCCGAGTACTATTGTTGGACCCCGCATGTATATCAGAGAGTTATAGCACAGGGAAAACCCTTTTCTGTAGAACCCTTGAACACCTAACCTTTGGGGATGGAAACAAAAAAAAAAACCTAGACAAGATCTATTGTCGCTCAACTATGTTCGAGTTGCGAAATCACTACACTATTCTTGATTAAGCATCTGGGCATTTCATCACTGCAATATTCTTCAGACCAGAGTATAACTCTGCAGGTGTAAAAAAAAAAAAGGTGTGGATTTTGTTGCACCATTATTTGAGACCTATTCCATTGGATTTATCTCTTCTCCCTTATCACATTCATAGCAATCATTTTTCAGCAATTTTTTTGACCCCACCTGCCCCTTTTCAGTTCCCTCGTCATCATGGCCCATACCCATAGCCAAGACTTGGAAGCTCGCTTCAATACCTTGCAATCTAATTTCACAGAGACCCAACAAGAAGTGAGACAGCTCAGTGCCAATATTGTCACCATCAATAAAAACATGAATTCCTCCATCATCGCCTAAATCGAAAAAATCAAAGAAGACCTCAAACAAGACATTACTACCCAGCTTGAATCTGTCGCTTCTATTATCTGCACCAAGCTGCATATCCCTGCAGATCCCCCTTTCTCTGACCCACCTTTACATATCGAAGCTTAAACTTCCTCTCATTCCCATAATTTTCATCCCCATCACTTTCAGTGTGACCTACGCCTTCCGCGTGTGGATGTGACCAAATTTTATGGCTCAGATCCCACTGGTTGGGTAACTCAAATGGAACATTATTTCTCTTTGTGCAACATTATAGATGGCTTGGCCAAACTCAGGTATGGTGTTCTCCATCTAGATCAAGAACGTTGGCAATGGTGGCAATGGAGAAAAATTGCTTGTCAAGGGTATGTTGGTTGGACACACTTTGTGGCAGAGCTTTATGAACGCTTTGACACTGACACCGACCATTTAGACCGTTTGACAAAGTTGAAACAACCTGGCACAGTGGAAGACTTTATAGCTGCTTTTGAGCGAATGGATTTTCGTATAGAGGGCATGTATGATGCTTTTTTTCCGAGAATGTTTTATCAATGGCCTCAATGATGAGATCCGTGCCCATGTCCTCATGGCTCGGCCTCAGAGTTTGGTGGAGGCTACTAAAAGAGATAAGGAATCACAAAAGGTTGTCTCTTCTTAAAACCAGAAACCCTCTTCTATTCCTCGCACTAAACCAGTAAATCCCACTCCTCCTTCTACCCCACTAAAGATCCAAAAATTGACCAGGGCCGAAATGGTTGAACGCCAACTCAAAGGCCTTTGTTATAATTGTGATGACAAATATTTTCTAGGACACAAGTGTAAGGAACAAAATATTTTTATGGCCATCTCGGAGGATGTTTCAAAAGAGGATGTTGAAGCTCCCCTTGTGTCGGTGTCACCAAAACCCAGTGACATAACCCCTCCCTTGGACCCTCCCGAGGTCGAACCAGTCATTTCCCTAAATTCTCTCACTGGCTTCTCTGCTCCCCAAACCCTCAAGCTAATTGGCTACATCAAGCATAGGAAGGTCATCATTTTTATTGATAGTGGAAGCACCCATAATTGTATTCATCGTCGCATTGCCCAAGAAACTAATTGCTATATCTGTGCAGTCAATAATTTCCAAATCATGATTGCCAATGGTGGGTCCATGAAATGTGGAGGGCGTTGTCAAAATGTGTGTCTCCAAATTGGTGACTATCACCTGAAATCTCATATGCTTTCCATCGACATGGGCGGTTGTGACATTGTGTTGGGTGCAGACTGGCTAAGGACTTTGGGTCCCATTCTCATGGATTTTAAGGAATTAACCATGCAATTCGACCAGGAGGGAGAGAAATATAAGTTCCAAGGCATCATCGTCGGTTCCCCTGAGATCACTAGTTCCCATCGCATGGAAAAGCTGCTAAAAAAAGGTCATTCTGGTGTTATTTCCCAACTCCATGCCATACAAGCAACTGAGACACCCTCTGTGTCGTAGGACCTCCAATTCATCCTCTCTAAACATCAAGTGGTTTTTTCCACTCCCCAGGGACTCCCCCCTTCCTGTGGTGTTCATGATCATTCCATTCCCCTTGTCCCAGGAAGCCTTCCTCCCAATATCCGTCCCTATCGTCACCCCTTTTCCAAAAAAAATGAAATTGAGAAAATGGTTCAAGAACTACATAACGCAGGTGTGATCTACCCTAGTACGAGCCCCTACTCTTCTCCTATGGTCATGGTCCTGAAGAAAGAATTTTCTTGACGCATGTGTCCTGACTTCTGAGCCCTCAACAAACTCACCATTAAAGACAAATTTCCCATTTTTGTCATTGATGACCTCTTGGATGAATTGAGTGGCTTCCAGTTCTTTACTAAACTTGATTTTCGTTCTGGATACCACCAGATCCGTATGAAAGAGGCAGACATTCCTAAGACTTCCTTTAGAACTCATGAAGGCCACTATGAGTTTTTGGTCATGCCCTTTGGCATGTGTAATGGTCCCTCCACTTTCCAAAGCCTCATGAATCATGTCTTTCGTCCTTTTCTCCGTCATTTTGTCTTAGTTTTCTTTGATGATATTCTCATCTATAGAAAAACCTGGACATACCATATTGCTCATGTGGATCGAGTTCTCCATCTACTCTCTCAGCACCAACTTTTCCTGAAAAAATATAAATGTGATTTTTGCACCTCAGAAGTCGAGTACTTGGGTCATCTTGTTGGCAAGGACGATGTCGAGATGGATCCTAAAAAGATTGAAGCTATGCAAGACTGGCCTCACCCAAAGAATCTCAAAATCTTATGTGGATTCTGGGCTCAACAAGTTATTATCTCAAGTTTGTTAGTAATTATGGAAATATTGTGACACCTCTCACTGCACTCCTTAAAAATAATTCCTTCATTTGGAATCCAACAACTCCTCGGGCTTTTCAAACCTTGAAGATGGCAATGTGCACCACTCCAGTCCTGACCCTTCATGATTTCACAAAGACCTTTTTCTTGGAATGTGATGCTTTAGGGAAAGGAATTGGCATTGTCCTTATGCAAGAGGGTCGGCCTTTGGCCTTTACCAACAAACAACTATCTGAACGAAATTTGGGCAAATCTATCTATGAAAAGGAAATGTTGGCTATTCTAGATGTTGTTGATATTTGGCGCCCTTATCTATTGGGGAAAAGCTTCCAAATTAAGACAGATCATGAAAGCCTCAAGTACTTTATGGAACAACGCATTTCCTCCCTAGAGCAACAAAAATGGGTGACTAATCTCTTTGGATATGATTATGAGATCATTTACAAGAAAGGCAAAGACAATGTGGTTGCGGATGCACTTTCCCGAAAATATGAAGATGAAGGGTCCTTTTCTCTCTCTCCTTCATTGTACTAGATTGGCTCCAAGTTGTTTGCTAGGAATGGCTACACGATCCCAAAAGTTTGCATCTAATACAACAATTGCAGTCCAATTCTCCAGTTTCCTTAGGGTACTCTTGGCTCCATGATGAGCTTCGATACAAAGGCCGTTTGTATTTAAGTAAACACTCAAAACTTAAATCCATGGTACTTTTTGAGCTTCATGCTACACCCACAATTGACAACTCTGGGTTTACCAAAACCTATGATAGGGTCAAATGTTCTTTTTTCTGGGATGGTAGGAAACGAGACGTTCATAATTTTGTGGGTAAATGTGATGTGTGTCAACGCAACAAGGGAGAAACAATCAAATCTCCTGACACACTACAACCGCTTCTGTTTCCACCTGCTATTTGGCGGGATATCTCTATGGATTTTATGGTAGGCTTACCTAATCAGGAAATAAATCAGCCATCATGGTGGTAGTTGATTGCCTTTCCAAATATGCTCATTTATGTGCTCTTCAACACCCATTTACAACATCCACAGTGGCTCAACTTTTCATGGATTAGGTCTTCAAGCTTCATGGCATGCCACATTCTATTGTTTCTGATCGCGACCCAACTTTCACCAGCAATTTTTGGCAAGAACTATTCAAGATACAAGCCATCCGATTGCATCTCAACACAACTTATCATCCCCAGACTGATGGTCAAACTGAAGTTGTTAACAAGTGTTTGGAAACATATTTGAGGTGTTTTGCATCAAAAAAGAAAAATCAGTGGGTTCAATGGTTACCACTAGTTGAATGGTGGTACAACACTTCATACCATACATCTACCCGGATGACTCATTTTGAAGTGGTATATGGCCAAACGCCACCTTCAGTTCTCTCATATTTACCAGGTGCCTCGAAGGTCCAGGCAGTTGACCAAACACTTACAGTTCGAGAGGCTATTCTCCATACCCTAAAAGAGAATTTGGTCATGGCACGAAATCGTATGAAGCAACAAGTAGATCAAGGTCGCTCTGAACGTCAATTTGCAGAAGGAGATTAGGTGTTTCTTCGACTGTAACCTTACAAGAAAAATTACCTCAAGGCTGACCATTGTCAGAAACTGGTGCCCAAATTTTATGGTCCTTATACCCTTCTCAAGCGTGTGGGACAGGTGGCCTATCAGTTATCTTTGCCTAATCATTCTAAGCTACATCTTGTTTTTCATGTTTCCTGCTTAAAGAAGGTGATTAGAACTAAGTGCCAAACTCAAACCAACCTTCCTAAGTTGGACGAAGAAGGATCCATTTGGCTACAACCACAAGTAGTTTTGGACCAACGTGAGTGTCGCCTGCATCAGCGAACCATCAAGGAAGTGTTATTCTAGTGGAAAGATACAACCCCAACAGATGCCACTTGGGAACCAACTACCATTCTGCAACAATTTCCACATCTCAAGCCTTGAGGACAAGGTTGTTTTTAAGGAGGAGGACATGTTAGGGACCCAACCCCTCACGTAGGTACAATATTATATTTCGATGTAATAAAGGTCAATATTAATAAGGCCTAGAAATAAGGAAGAATAAGTCGAATGTAAGAAGGCCTAATAGAAGCTTCCACTTCTAGAAGGATCTTCCTCTAGATGGTTCTTTTGATAGACATATTTAGTATAAATAGGAGTCGAGGGTATGAGAAATTTGTCTTGGATATTATTGTAATAGAGCTCTTCTCTGCTGGAGGTTGCCCCCTCGAAGAGGCAAGTGAACATTGCTCTCAGTAATCAAAGTGCTTTTTCTGGTGTTATTCTGGTATCATTTTGGTATTATTGTGGTGTTGTTCTGGTCATATTGTTGTTTATCTGCTATTTCTAGTATTTTATTTCTGTTCTGCATACTTTTTATATCTGGAATATTACAAGATCTCACGTGATAGTGGGACAAAATGATGGATAATTTTTCCCACGTCCTTCAATGTCTGTCGATAACAACCGACGCGTCTTCATCAAGCGACCACTTTGGAGGAACCTGGCCTTTCAAGGTACACATTAATTTTGATATTTCCGTATTTGAAGGACATATAGATGCATATGCCTTAGAGAAATGGTTAAATCTGCTAGAACATTATTTCTCTATTCCCAATTTCTCCGACAGGGAAAAGATCACCTTCACACTCTTTAAGGCTCCACCCATGTCAAACATTAGTGGGAAACTTACTTGGAGAAAAGTTCCACAGAGGAGTCTAGAATATATGGGGCCGAGCCCACTTGGAATTTTTTTATTGGATGCGATCAATGAACAATATTACATTGTTGGCAACTATGACGACCAATAAAAGAGATGGACCACACCGTGGCAAGAGAGGGGCCAAGTAGTGTCAGAGTTCATCGATACCTTCCATACCTTGCACACTAAGCTGTGTATCAAATACTCCAAGTGACATTAGGTTATGAAATACCGTGGGGCTCTACACAAATATATCCAAACTGAAATTGATTTTCTGGACATCTCATCACCAGGTGTTTCTTATCGATATGTTGTTAAAATCGATCAGAAATTTAAGGACCAGAAAAAAACAAGAGTTCGGGTCTGAAAATCTGCAACAACCAAAGCCTGATAAAGATGGACCTAACAAATAGTCATCTGAAAACCAGTCCAAGCCACGGGAAAAGAAGGGTAACAGAAAGACAAAGAAGGACACTGGAAAGTGGTACGATTTCCACAAAAGACCCTGGCACAACACTGATGAATGTCGCTCAAAAAATTCATTGGCGACCGATATCAAAGACAAGGAGTTGAACCCTGATTAAGAATTTGATTCAAAAAATAATTGGAGAAGACAGATCATCGACGTAGACCCCACTACTATTGCCGCTACTGCAATAATTCAACAAGAAGAACTAGCATATATTGAAGAGGGGGAGAGCCTTTTTCATTCACAGATGTGGGTGAAGGGGACCTCACTGCATTTTATTGTTGATAGTGGAAGCCAGGATAACCTCATCTTAGCAGAGGTCACCAAATAGTTGGGATTGTCGACAACACCACACCCGCAACCACACAACATCGGGTGGCTTCGCCAAGGATGCGATCTCCGCATCAACTAGCAGTGTCGTTAGTCCTATGGAATATAACCCTTCAAGGATGAGGTATTATGTGATGTTTCCCCAGTGGATGTATATGTTGTTCTCTTGGGATAGCCATATATATGGAAGTGCCATGTTATCTATGAGTCTCGAAGCCGTAGTGTCATTGTTACTATGGGGGGTCATCTCTACAAGATACCAGAAATAGTTCCAACTACTATCTAACCTAAATAGTGCTGCAAGGTAGTATCTCATACTACACAATTTATCTTCTTCACAATATTTTCAAAAGGTGAACAAAAGGACACTACAACCACTGCATCCTTGGCCCAAGAATTTCCTTTCCAACATAAGAAGATTGCAGAAGAGAAAGAAGATATTGTTTCTTCCCCTGCAATGGTACCTACACACTGCCTAGTCAATCCAATATACAACAAGTTGGTTGAACAAATTCAACCTCATCGACAATAGGTTCATGACAGTGTTCAATAAGCTAAGCAACACAACTTCTCCAACAAGGAAAGTAGCTCACCAAGATTCAACAAACGCTTCCCCCTCTCCCTCGGAAACTCAACACAATGGATACCATTGCTTCCTAAGGAGGGAGGATTGATCCAGGTGGATATTGGTGGCCACCTACCTATTCCAATTGGCTCAAAATAGTCTTCTGGCAACTTACTATTTTTAGTAGGTTTTCGATTCCTAAACTTTCAGAGCCATTTTGAGGGCCTAAATGAATCTTTTCCGCGATCGGGAACCTCAATAATAGTTGTAGGCTCTTTTTGAGCCTCCAAAATGAATCTCATTGTCGATACCTTTCCAACGAGCTATCATGCACCCCAAACGCAGATTGTATGCCAAAGTTACGCCCTCGGGAAGTTGATACACCAAACTACCCAAAACGGGGTCCACAAAACTGTTGGTTTTTCATCTTCCAAGGTTAGGGTTTTGGATTTTATTTATGATAAAAAATCCTTTGGAGACTCATTGTAATATTCATCTTCTTGCGAATGTGAGTATCCATCACATCTCTTATTAGAGATAAGTTGCCACCATTCTAGTGAGTCTTTCACTCTATATTTCTACAGTTTTATACATTTCACTCATTAATAGAAATTGTGTATTACCGTATCTCTGTGTTTATGGTTCCATATCCGATATATTTCTGTTATATTATTGGATATCTGAGATATCTATGTACATTTGTTTATTATATTTCCGCTCTCATTTCGTGCCGAAAATAATTCGGATCAAGACAGGAGAATACTATTTGGGAAATCAAAAAGAGGATGGTTATGTGGCTACTAGTCAAAAGGAATTGAAACAAGAAGTTGTCTTATACTTTAAAAATTATTTTCAAAGCTCAAGAGAATATTTCTATTGTCCATAGGTTGAAAGTTATTCAAGGTTATCCTAGACTCTTTTGTATGGAAGAGGGGAAGAGTATTGTTGCACCAGTTCTATTATCTGAGGAGTTGTCCACTTTGAAAGGTTTTGTTGTTTCAAAAATCCCTAGGCCGGATGACTGGACTGTTGAATTTTTCTTGGAATTTCTTGATCTTTTGGGTTCTGAACTGTTGGAAGTAGTGGAGGAATCTAGATTGAAGGGGAAGATTAATGGGGCTCTAAATGCTACCTTTGTAGCTCTTATTCCAAAAAGTGATAAACCTGAATCCTTTGATGGATTTAGACCCATTTCACTGTGTAACTTGATGTATAAGGATATTTCAAAAATCATTGCTTTTAGTATCAAATATTTTCTCTCAAAAGGTATCTCAAAGGAGTAGTTTGGGTTCTTGGAGAATAGACAAATTACTGATGCAATTGGAGTAGCTCAAGAGACTCTGCATAGTATCAAGATAAAGAAATCAAAGCTTTGGTTTTAAAACTAGACATGATGAAAACCTATGATAGGGTAGATTGAAGTTTTTTAAGACTAGTCCTTCTACAGATTGGTCTCAATTTGGAAGCTACTGATTGGATTATGGGGTGTGTCAGGTCAACAATTTCTTCTGTCCTAATTAATAACAACTCCTCTCGATTTTTTAGGAGATCTAGAGGTTTGAGGCAAGGTTGTCCTCTTTCTCCTCTGTTGTTTTTAATTATAGTCAAAGGTCTTAGTAGAATTCTCTTGAAGCTTGTTGAAGAAGGCAAAATTGAAGGAGTCTCGGTAGAAAATGGAGTTAGAATTACTCATCTTCTTTTTGTAGATGATATTATTCTACTTGGAAAAGGATCTTTGACATAATGGAAAACTTTAAAGGATGCTCTTGATTTGTTTTGCAATGCTACCGGAATGACTTTTAGTTCTCATAAGTCTCAATTTATCGAAGTAGAATGGTCTATGGAGGAGTTATCACTTTTGAAAGAAATCTTACCCTATGAGGTAAAACCTTTAGATGATGGCTTTAAATATTTGGGGTTCTTTCTTAAACCAAATTGTTACCTTATAAATGATTAGAGGTGGTTGCTTATAAAAGTGGATAAAAAAAATCTCAAATTGGTGTCATAGATGGCTCACCTTAGGGGGCATGTTTATACTTGTAAAATTAGTACTGGAAAACATTTATGTGTACCGGTTGTCTATGGCTAAGATTCCCAAAAGTATTTTAAAAAAAATAGGAGGATGTTCAGGTTTTTGTGGACTGGAAAAAAAGAGAAAGAAAGTATTCATCTAGTAAATTGGAATATGATTGCAAATACTAAGAAGAATGGAGGGTGGGGTTTTAAAAATATTTTCTTTTTTGGCAAAGCTTTGGCAACAAAGAATTTGTGTAGGAGTCTTTTAGGCTGTGTCTTATGGCATAAAGTGATTCTCAAAAAATATCTAAAAAGGATTTATGTAGTTGAGTGGTTTAGGAAATGGAGACTGAATGTGAAAGGAATGCCAAATTGTTGGAGAGCTCTTACTTCTTCTTTGCCTCTTATCACTGACTGGATAGTCTCGACGCAGGAAAATGGAGGGGATATTCAGGTTGGTTTGGATCCTCTAATAGGATCTCAATTTTACTATAAATTGTCTAAGAGTTTAGTTTCCACTCTTCACTCAAAAGGTATTTTTAGTCTGGCTCGGGTAGGTATTTGCATATTTCTCAACTCTAAAGAATAATTACTATCGATAACTATCATTCAACTTATACAGTGTTACAATTTTTTTTATAATATTATTGGTAGTCAAAAAAATATGTGGGAAATTTAAAACACTATTTAAAATCTAGTTTAATTATTTTAAACACAAATAGACATTTAATTAATAAGTAGAGAAAATATGATATTCAAGAGTCACTTAAAAATACAATGAAGTTTTTATTTTTATTTTTGTGTTATAATAATTCATTTTTTATTAATGAAAATTTGCTTTCATATCATGTCAAATTCTATTAAGTCAATTGGTTAAGGTGTGGGTTTAGTTTGATAGACGACCCAAGTTCAATATCCTTAAAATGTATTTACTGGAGAAAAAACGCCTTAAAATCCAACCATATCATCCATGCTAGCTATCAATAATTAAACAACTAAATTAAAAAAGGAAAAAATAACAAAAATCAATCATGTATTTATCTTAAATCCATTAAATATTATTAGATCCTTTTTTTAAAACCATTTCTTCATTTTTTATAAAAGTCAAAAGTTAAAAATACACCACATGAGTTTCTTTTTAAGTAATTGGAAAAAAGAGCAAAGCCAAACTTGTATTTATCTTAAATCCATTAAATATTATTACTTTAAATTAGATCCTCTTTTAAAAACAATTTTTTTTTTTTTTATAAAAAATCAAAAGTTAAAAATACACCACATGAATTTCATTTATTTTAAAGTAATTAAATAATATTTGAATTTTAGAAAAAACATTTTAATAATACATTATTTAGAAACATTATAAAATTTAAGTAAATATTTTACCATTGATATGCTTAATTGGAAAATGATGATGATATTTTAACGTAATTAAATAATATTTGAATGTTAGAAAAACATTTTAATAATACATAATATTTGAAGTTTAGAAAAACATTTTAATAATAAATAAACATTATAAAATTTAAGTAAATATTTTACCTTTGATATAATTAATTGGAAAATGATGATGATATTTTAAAGTAATTAAATAATATTTGAATGTTAGAAAAACATTTTAATAATACATTATTTAGAAATATTATAAAATATAAGTAAATATTTTAAAAAATGATGATGATGATATTTTAAAGTAATTAAATAATATTTGAATGTTAGAAAAACATTTTAATAATATATTATTTAGAAATGTTATAAAATTTAAGTAAATATTTTACAATTTATATAATTAATTGAAAAAATGGTGGCAGTGGTGGTGGTGACATGTCCACAGAAATCAAATTGGCTCGATGTTGACGATGATAATGATGAAATGTACACTGAGACCAAATTGGCTTATTGGACCTTATGAAGGTAAGGAATTACTTGGAATTCTTTAGAATTTTAATTTTGTGCTTGAAAAACATTAAGAAAAGTGTTCCAAGATCACCATAGTTTTGTTGATTTAAAAGGTCATGAAGGTTGGTAGTGTGACAAATATTTTGAAATTGAGATCTATTCTGGGTATATGTTGGGCATTATAAGAGAAAGTGTTTTTCATCTTCAACCCTCTTAGTGTCACAAAGGTGTCAGACTCTTTCATCCCACGATGTTTTGGGAATTGACCAATGCCCAGTTTCACTATGGAGCTCATAGGCCCAATTCTAAGTAGTAAACTCACCGAGGATTGGTAGTTGGCTTTGTCTATAAGAAGAGGTTTTCTTCCATTATATACTAGAGCCCGAGGCAAGACAAAAGGTATTAGGGCATTCCATGGTGTTGTCCCAAGAAGGACGGTCCTCCATAATAGTTAAGAAAGAATCATCTGTGAGGAAGGGGAAGTCCAATATTGAAACCATCCCTGAGAAAGTGGGTTCATTAAATTAAGTTCCTTTCTAGGTGTGGCAACTTTCATTATATATGAAATTATATGCTATTAAACCCATATACGCACAACGTGCTTGTTCTTTAAACAATATTTAACATATTATACTCAAATTGTAAATCGACGCATATAACACAATGTGGTATAAGCACCCGGGATGGCTGCTAAGAATTAGTTCTTATTTTAGCAACGTCTATTTTATTCTTTACACTTGTCAAAACAAAGGGATGATTTTGATCTTCCAAATTAGGGTTGATTACCTCCTTATAATATCTTAATTTTGTTTTTCCCTCTAACTCTTTATCGCACCACATTTTCTCCTTAGATTTTGATGTAATAATATTTTTAGTATTATCCTTATTCTGGAAAATGATCTCTTCCTTTATTCTCCAATGGTTTATCCAAGACTGGGCATCCTTGTGCCACCCCCGCTTGATCCAAAGGTGGTTTTGGCTGGTGTTTGAAGCAATTTTAGGAAACTTCTTGTCTTGCATGTTGTTTAACTTGTTCTTATACAATAAGCATCTGGTCATAGTTGTGCTCTCAATGGGGGAAAGAATTGCTTCCATGAGAAGGATATGATGGGGTGTATTTCCTTTAATTTTGAGACTATAGGTTAGAAAATTATTTTGGATCTTCTCTATCTTTCTACACAACTCTTTAGAGAAACTGCATCCCCAAACTTCACATCCATATAAAATAATACCAGTAACGAGAGTCTCAAAGACTTGGAGTTTTTTCTTATCCCAGACCCAAAGATTCGTTTATTTACAATTGTTTTCAAACTTATAATAAGCTTTCCATCCTCCATTTATCCTTTTCTCAATACTATACTTCTAGTTGATCTTGTGATGAATATTAATGCCAAGATATTTGTATGAATACACTTCCTCCAAGTTGTTGTTGTCATATACAAAAGTATCATAGGTGATCTTATTGGATTTAATTATCATGAATTTTGTTTTGTCAGTATTAACAATGATACCCATATTGGAGAAAAAATCCTTGAGGATTCTTAGGTATTTGTCAATATCGTGGGGACTCCTTGCCATAAGAACAATATCATCAATGTAAAGAAGAAGAATGACGACTATACCAGTGAGAGTTGGGTGGACACTACCTACTTCTTCCAAACAATCTTCTAACTTGTCAATGTATATGCCAAAAAGGATAGGGGATAAGGGACAACCTTGCTTGAATCCAATATTGTAGTTAATTTCTTATGATCAACCCTTAGTGTTCCTGAACTTGGCAATAAATTTCTCATACAACCTTATTGCAACAACCCTCAACTGGAAAGGTACTTTTAACTCTTCCAACCTATCCCAAAGGTTTGTCCTTGGTATTGTGTCAAAAGCTCTCTTAAAGTCAACAAAACAACACAGGAGATTGGTTTTATTATTTCGTCACTCCCTCGCAATGATCCTAAGTGTAACAAGGTGGTCCATAGTTGAATGATATCAAACCATCCCGACCTTTAACATTTTTATGTAGCTTTCTAGCCATAGTCTATTCTTATTTTCCAGAATAATTCCGTACAACTTGACTAAAATGAGACTAATCATAATTGTCCTATAATTATAGAGAATGTTTTTTCCCCACTTTTAAAATAAGTACAATAAAACTTTGCATCTAAATATTAAGAAAATTCTCCTTAACCACTAACTTAAAGAACTACTTTCAATTAAATCTTGCTCACAATTTTCTTTATACAAATAAAATATTATTATTTATTAAAGTGAAATTATTTTATATTATTTAAAATAGAAATGGAATTTTCAAAAACTTGAGCTTCTTTTAACATGTATAAAATAAATAGATGAAAAATAATGTTATTGGTTCTTATCTCTAAAGTTATTTTTTTTTTAATAAATATAAATAAATATTTTAAAAATCTATTATGTTTTATTTACAAACTAATGTCACGTAGCATACACGAGTTTTCAAATAAGGCACCTCTATTTAGATAACCACGTGAATTTGTCATTCTCTCCATCTAATGTCGATGCAGATAGACAAGACTGCTTCCAACCTTGGGTGAAGCTACCCACTTCAAAATCTACAAGAGATTCCCAACTTCAAACAAAAGAAATGGATTTCAATTCGATATAAAATTACGGAGCATGGTGCTTTTCCAAATTCTCTAAATTTGATGGTGAAGGGAGACAATAGAGACTAACAAAATTAATCTCCATGGAATTAACATTATACCACATACTTCCATCCATCCCACCATGATAGAGTTCATATGGACTTCACCTCGCAGGATGAGATGTGTCATTGCACAATAGTTCAAACTCATTAATATTGCAATAACCATTGTGTATTCAGATTGCCACTCATCCATTATGTAGTGGTGTCACTTGGTGTAGCTCATGGCTTGAAATACTTATCATAGAATATGACAGTTAGATACTTCCCCCTTTTCCTTATTATCCATAGATGCATATTGCAAGATTCATTATTCATTTTGTCCCCTGAAGTATTGAGCTCTCACAAAATATGAAAAAAATCTACAAATTCAAAGCCTTCCACTAGTCTTTGGACTTTGAAGAATAATCTTCCTTCTTGTTGTTGTTCCAAGCATTAAGAATCCCAACCAAGTTCAAAATGTTGTTCCAAGCATTAATGTTGCAAAGGATACATCTCCTTGATCTTGGACTTGGGATGAGGCAGGGGGGAAGAGAATTATGGGGCATTCTCATAATATTTGCAAAGTATCATCACATTGATCTCAATGTTGGTAGAAACAAAAAGAAGATAGCAAATGAAATGACACTATGGCAAGTGTCCAAAGCAAACATAACAAAGCAAATTGCATTACGGTGAGTTTGGGATTAAAAAACATGAAGTATATAAACTGAATGTGATGTCAATTCCTGGATTGACAAGAATCTACAATTCTCTTAACATATGAATTCATGTACGAATTCACAAAGGCAAGGTCTCTAAGTTTTTTTAGTAAACTTTCATTAAGTGACACATAAAATAGTGCATGTGCCAATATGATGATAGAATATTTATTTATGTGTGAGCTATGTAATGGATTTAAAGTTGTGGAGGGGTACACCGCATCATATCAAGAAATAGATAAAAGCGAACTAAAACATATATTATTTTAGTTTTTAGGATTCAAGGGCAAGTATATGGTGATAAACCAACACTAGTTGACCAACCAAACATTGGAAATGAAGAAGTTGACCAAAAAAAACAATGTCCAAATAACTTTATAATCAAGTTTTCAGTCTCTTTTACTTTTCAATGATTGCTTGGAAGTTTTGATTTTATTGTTCATGAAATATGAAAAATATATTAAAAAAAAAAATGATATCGCAACATGTTAAAAGTTGGGCGTTTCTATATATATAGAAACGTAGGATTCAGGCCAGACATGGGAGGTTGGCGGCATACCGACCGTGACGCGTAGGATTCACTCACCAACATGATGGCGGGCGACATACCAGCCTGGCTCGTGACGCATAAAATTCATTCACCAACATGATGACTGGTACATTTGGAGAAGATTCAAAATAACATGATGGCTGGTAATTTTGGAGAAGACTCGAATGTTGGACATTTAAAAACCCCACATAGAGTTTATCCATAAGAATTTCTTAAATTCATTCTTAACAAACATCTTGTAGGATATTTCATTTCTTCTTTATACAAATATAAATGTTAATTAAATACGATTTCTATTTTGAAATCATTAAGATTATAAATGTAATTATAATGATTTTTTTTTTTCATAATCATAAAAAAATATTTATATTATACAGTTTGAGTGAGTTTAATGGTTAAGAATACATGTTTCTTCTTAAGAGGTTACAAGTTTAAATCTAGAGGGGGGTAGGGTATGTATACATCTGTAGACTTTACTAGTCAAAGGGCCGAGGAGAATCTTTTGTCCCACAAACAAGGAGATCCCATACACCAATTTAGTATAGCTTAATTGTGACCTTAAAAATAGATTATTATTATTATAATATTGATAAACATAATTTAAATTTATATGAATTAAAAATTCTTCTTGTGCACCATCCAAACTAACACACTACATTTATATTTATTTATAAAATTAATGTATCAAGTATATAGTTTATGTATTATAAAAATAAATATTTTTGAAATAATTATATAAATTTGTATTTACAAAATTATTATTTCATTCAATTAATAAAATGTATTTTTTAATTCATAATATGACGATTACCATCAATTCAAATTAATTTTATCCTTTCCAATTATTAAATAAATTAAATTACAAATAATATATTTTATCATTTTTGTTTTTACAAAACTCCATAATTTTTTTATTAAAAGTTGGGTTGTGCATACACAAAAACAACCAAATAGTAAAAAATTTCAAGATGGCCAAAGGCCCAAACCAGAGCTGCAATCTTACATCTATGTATATGAATCTTAAGTTTGCCTGAGTACATAAATAAACTAGTGCAATCCTGCCAAGTATAGATGGAAACGAAAGAGGATAGCAAAATGTGATTTTACAATGCATTAGTTAGGAGAGTTTCAATTATGTGTCTACCTCACCCGAAGTGGGTGCCTGGGTGTCTGGGTGTCCTGCACAAGCTTCTGCATAATTGGTTGTTGAACTTCACAAGAGGCGAATGGCCCCGTAGATGGCATTGAATTCTACTGAACTAAGATCCCTGAAGGATGAAGAGACTAAATTTCAGATGTATGACGGTTCACCGTTCTAAGAAAAATGGCTAATTCTTAGACTCGCTTGATTTCCCGCTCCTACAGCTGACGAACGAGATTGGCATTGGAGGCATGCAAAGACTCCCTATCTGATTGTTGGGTTTCCATTTGATCCTGAAGACAAGCCAATTTACACTTTGTACAGTCGTATGGGGATCTACTACACCACCACATTTTTTAGAGGAGGAAGTTGGGAAACACTTTTTTCCCTTTTTTTGACAAAAACACTGCAAAATTTTATGTTTTTCAACTTCATCCCCTTCAAACCCATATCTCCCTTAGGAATTTCACCTTGAAGTAAACACAAGAGTTTTAGAGAATTGTATGGCCTTCGTACTCATATTTTTTTAAAAAACATTTATGGACATATAGTGGGACAAATTTCAGGGGCACCAACGACATATACTTTAAAATTTTAGGGATGGATAATGAGTGACTTGTGTGCCCCTCATTTGTTTTAGAGATGGTTATTCATTTTACGTAAACCAAATGTATGCTCATAATATGCATAGATCGTACTTGGAAGTGGACTATATGTTGATGATTTTCAGACCTAAGCACTATTTTTTATTATTTATCGAAATAACATATGTTTAAAAAATGGTGCCTTATTGACACATGTTGGTGTCCTCGTAGTTTATTTCAAATGTGACTCTTATCAAACAAACTAAAACTACCCTTTTGAAGAGGACAGTGCAAGGAACATCCTTGTGAGGTTTTACATTTTTTTGGTGTTGTCATTGTGATGATATTAAATTTTCATTGTCACTGATTTTTAGCTCACTAAATTTCCTAATGATAAAGTTTAGAAAAAAAATAGTAAAAAATAGAAATCCCAAATGAAATTCAAAAAATCTTATACCATGCGAAAGTAGATTCAATGATGAATCTACTGGTATAAACTCTGGCAAGTAATTCTTAGATTTTGCAGGGTTTCCACCTTGCTAAAGTGACCAATTTCAAAAAACTGTAGAAATTCCTTGTTGTATTTGTTGACCAGAAACTTTCGGTCGAGAACTTTACTGATTTCTCGAGCGAGAAGTTTTTGTCTTAAAAAATAGAAATTATAACTCTTGGTCGAGAAAATTGGAGAGATACTACAACTCTTGGCCGAGAAAATATGTTGACTTTTTTCTCGGTTGAGAAATTGAAAATTATAACCCAACAACACCTAATTCTCAAAAAATTGTTTCTCGGCTTCACGTTTTCACCCACCTCGCAAATGACATTGAATTATGTTGAACTAAGACCCCTGGAGGATGATGTTGAGCATGTCGATGTAGAGACTGAATTTGAGATGTATGATGATTCATTGTTATAAGAAAAATGGCTAATTCTTCGACTCGCTTGATTTCCTACTCCTACAACTGGCGAACGAGATTGGCATTGGAGGCATGCGGAGACTCCCTATTTGATTGTTGGGTTTACATTTGATCTTGAAGACGAGCCAATTTACACTCTGTACAGTCGCATGGGGATCTACTACAACGCCACATTTTTTAGAGTAGGATGAGGCAAGCTGATGCAATCCTGGGAAGAATTGCGCATGCCAGAGACTGGTGTTGCTTCGTGTTACTAAAATATGTGTCCTTGCCTTCATAAAATGATGCGAGTGAGGATAATGAGAATGTCTTTGGAAGAGTAGAAGTATCCATAAACTGATATGATGCCCCCCTTTGTGAATTCATTATGGAGATTAGAAGATGTGCTATGGATCCTGTGTGGATGGAGACACCTTCAAGGTCAAGGGGGATTAATACAAAGTGCCAAGCCTACTGTGATGGGAAAATCCCACATGAGACAACCATTTCAAAAAATGTTGAGGTAAGTACTTGCATGCGAGTAAAGTATAACAAATGGTGTGTTAACAAAGGGCATCGTGTCACCAGTATGGGGTGGAAACTGAGCATATTGAGTGCATTGATGACATGATCGTTCTTGCTACAGATGGGAGGTGGAGTTACATCCCCTCCCATATCTGTTGATTTAGAACTTAATGCACCGAATTGACATCACTCTAAGAAGAGACAACCATTTTTAATAGACAACATGATCAACCTAAGGGAGATAAGTTTGAGAATACTCCTTGTTAACACAAATTTTTCCTTGTGCTAATTGCTTCGTTGCTTTAGCCAATGTATCTGCCTTCCCATTTTTCCTTCTTAAAATGTGGAAATAACTCACAGACTTGAATTTGTTTTCCTTGTCCCTAATGTATTGGTAAATCTGCATAAGACTAGGTAGAGCATTTTTACTCAATCACCTAAACCCTTTTATAATTAAATCAGAGTCACCAAGGAAAATAACTCGAGCCATCTTGTCAGTTGGGGTGAGATGCAAACTCAAGTAGACTGCTAGAACCTCTGCTTGTTGTTGGTATTTTTTTCGAGCCCCCAAGAGTACTCATAGACTTGATTTCCATTGAAGTCAAAGATGACCCCCCACACCAGCTGCCACTAAATATTTTATATTATTAAATCAAAATGTTTTATAATTTATATATATTATTAATATTAAATACCATATAATATTCTATATTATTGGAAGAACTAAACATAAATTAAAAATTAAAAATAAATATATAATTAATAAGTAAAAATAAATTTATTATCAAATATTATTAATCATATGTTACAATAAATTTAATCATTACGATGTTATAAAAGTATATTCGGTAAATATTAAAATTTGAAGTTGAAATATAATTTATTAGTAAACAAATTTAATAAATAAATTATTATTTTGAATATGAAAATTTATATATTAAAATGAAATTATTCTTATTATATTATTATCACTAATTATAGAATATGTATAGATCTTTATTATTTTAGAATTCTAGAAAGAAACTATGTATGGAGTTTTTGAAATGTTCAACTCTTCAAGTGGTTGTATAGAGTTTTTGAAAAGTCCATTGTTTTAAGTGGACACTCTACCCATCACCAAGGACTCTTTCAACATAATTTATTTCTAGAATTCTAAAACAATATTACTAATTATTTTGACTATATCACTTTAATAATATTTAAATGTAATATGTAAATTTTAAATTACTAAAATCAATAAAAAATAATATTATAAAAATTGTCCCTTCAATATTTTTTAAAAATGTTTTTATGAAAAAATTAATATTTTTTATGATTTGAAAATGAAAAAACATCATATAATTTTCTTCTTAGTCTATTAAATTTAATAGGTAAATGATATTTGAATTAAAAAATACATTTTAAAAATAATTTGTTTAAAATATTAGAAAATTCCAAATAATTTTTTTATAATACTCACAACTTAATAAAAAATTGAAAAACAATAATCATAAGTAGTAATAAGTAGTGATGATGACGACGACGACGATGATGTCGCCACCACCACCTTTGTAAATATTATTGGGCCTACCTTGATGTCCTCTACCAGTTAGGTTTCCAAAAATACAACTAGCCCATTTACCTCCCATACCATTCTCAAAATGAAGAGAAATATCTAAACCATTTTAATAATAAATTTGTAAACATAGTAAAATTTAAGTAAATTGTTTTTATAATCAATGCCACTAAATAAAAAATTGGAAAAAATAATAATAAGTCTACGAGTTAAGTTTCCAAAAATACAACTGGCCCATTTACCTCCCATACCATCCTCAAAATAAAGAGAAATATCTAAACCATTTTAATAATAAATTTGTAAACATAGTGAAATTTAAATATATATTTTTTATAATCCATACAACTCAATAAAAAAATTGGAAAAATAACAATAAGTCAAACTTGTGGTATTTCATGGGAGGCAGGTGCGGGTGGGGGGGTGGGGTGTTTCTTTTTGGGCCTGATAGAGTCTCAGACTACTTCTGGAATTTGGGGATGGAAACAAATAATAAAGCAAAGGGTTATGCCCTCCTTCAAGGGATTCACTTGGAAAAACAAAGGAAAATACAAATTCTGAATGTAGTGGGCGATTTGAAGACAATAATAAGGACAATGATATTAGGCTCCTCTCCTCCTAACACGATTCTAAGAAACCTAATTGCTAGAATTCGCCTTTTCACAGGTCCCATGCAAATCAACTATCTCCATGTTCTCTGAATCAATAACGAAGAAGAAGATAAAATGGCCAATAAGGCCATTGGTAAGGCGCTAGGTCACTTGGGGGTTAATGGATATGACTGCACAAACCCCTTTCCATGAATTCAAATCACAGTCAGAGTCCTGGGGGCCATGATGTATGGGGGGAAATGCATGGCAGGCCAGCATGACGCATGCTCTCCTATGCGAGGATGTGAACACGAGGGCAGGGTCTTTTAAGGCAAACAAGATATTGCGTTGCCTATGAGAAGTGTTGTCGATCCATCACGAGGAAGGGAGGTGGTACTCCTCACACAGATGTTCTCGTGCGTCTCAAAGTGAAGGATTCATGTGTAGTGAATGAGTGTCCAAAATGAACTGGTTGGATGAGGATTGTGAGCTCAACATGTGTCAATTCAAGTTCTTCATCACCCTTCCAAAGCGTTTGGTAGGGGGGGTTTTAGTCAGACAGGGTACTCTCCAATTCCTTGTATCAACACCTTTGTCCTTTCCTCTTGTGTTTGAATTACCACATGGCCTACATCAACATCATGGCGGACTATGGAAGGTGGCATCCTAGAAAAAAATTTAAAGCCTGATGCCTCTCACATTTGGCATGCTTCTTCCTCTAGGTGGTATGTATGGTTCCTCTCTGACTTTCTTCCTGAGTTTTCTGATTCGAGTGTTTCGCTTATTCTGGGTGGGATTTCTGGCCTAGCCCGACTTCATTGATATCCCTCTGTTCCCCCTCGTTTTAACGTAGAACAAGTGTGGATCAACCTCTCAGCCAGAACCACCCCCCTCTCCCTATCTCTTGGAAATTCCCCTCCAAAATCAAGGCACTGTATAGTCTGGTTATTTCACAGAAGCATGGATGTAAAGGAGAGAAAATCATAGAAAGGGCAACAAGATCCTGAATACAAGTGTATAGAATGTCAAAGGTTAAAAATTAAATTTTGGAGCCATCAACTCCATGGTCTCCTTTGAGTTAGAAACCCTGTCTCAACATTGACATCTCATCGAGTAGCTACAAGACGAAGTGTATGCTCAACGAAGCCAAATTGAAGACCTACACTATTGTTTCGAACAGTGTGAGAAAAATCAAGGGAAACCATCCACCCCAGCCAATAATGGGAACGCATCAAGGAATGATTCAGGAATGGAATCCCTAACCTCAATGATCCAGTTGAAGCAGAATGGGACCAACAAGAAATTCAAGCCATCAAGCAAGAACCTGATAGTTGATTTACTTCCAAAATGCACTAGTTGTCATGTTTTGTCTATCATTACGTATTAATGATATTTGTTACCGGTAGTATACCTATCAAATTAGCAGTAGCATAAGTTTTTGGATAATCCCTAAAGATCCAAAGATAATTTTTGTAATCGTTGAACTAGTCTTGAGATTTGACGGTCTCCGAGACCTTAAAATTTTATATTTTATAAACTCAGTGGTCTTGACCACACCATTTTAATGAAAAAATTCGCTAGTTGCTAAATGCATCAAATAATATTACTTTAAATTATATCTTCTATTAAAAAACATTTTTTTCTAATTTTGTATAAAAGTCAAAAGTCAAAAATACATCACATGAGTTTCTTCTTAAATAATTAAATAATATTTGAATATTTGAATTTTAGAAAACATTTTAATAATAAATTATTTAGAAACTTATAAATTTATAGGTAGAAAAATTAAAAACAAAATTGTGGAAGTTATGTCAAATTATTACTTTGAATTGAATCTTAAATCATGTTTAAAAAACAATTCAACAACATTTTTCTTTATATAAATAATATTATATATATTATAAAATTTGAACTTCATTTACATGTATAGATTTATGTATATATTTCAAAAATGCAAGTAGCTTAACCTCGAATATATTGGCTAAATGGGCGCGCTGACTTCTATGTTGCGGACCTGGCGAGCTGGAGGGAGAGAACTCGTGAAGCGATTCAACAGTTTCATCTTCTTACTTCTTCTCACATTTACAGGGAGGAAAATATCGAGGCTGACTCACTCTCAAAAAAAGCGTTGTATTTGCCTCCGGGTCACATTAGTTTTACTAGATGGGAAGAAGGCAATGAGGGACCTCCCTCGATGATCATTCTTTGAGAGGCACTAGCCTTCAAGGATGCCCACCCATGGGATAGACTTTGGTCTCGTTGTGACTAGTTACATCCTTGTTTTGCTTGGATAGTTTGATTCATAGGCATAAGATCTTGTTTTCTTGTGATAGTCCAGCCATATTAGCTTTGTACACTTTTATATCCTTTTGAATATAAAACGTATTTTTTTTC
>ML788384.1:82228-110348 GCA_009831015.1 Picea engelmannii
GAACTTCATTTATGTATAGATTTGTGTATATATTTCAAAAATTCAAGTGGCTTAACCTCGAACTTATGTCTTATAGACATTCCTCATTTAAGCATTATGTTACGGATAATGCTTTTATAAGCTTCGCAATGTGTTTTTAAAGCGTTTGGATAGGCCCATGGTAGGGCCCGTGAGTTGGGGAGGTAAAGGTTTGTGAGGAACTCAATGTAGGTGGATTTCAGATAATCTATTCCTTTCAACTTTTCTTGGTGAATGGCCTTGGCCTTACCTAAAATCACATCAATGTGGGGCTTGCCCACCTTTTTAACCCCATTATTACATTCTTTTTCCAATGTTTTGTTGTTTCTTTTTCTAGAAATTTAATTTTAATTTTTGTTTTGTTGGATTGGGACAATTTTTTTTAAGATGCCTTGGATTTTGTATACATAAAAATGGTAGTTATTGATGTAGATATGATTTTTGTTAAAATAATGTGAAGAGTGGATATATAAGAAGAAAGGTGTGGTGATCGAAGAGTTTTGTTTGTATTTTTTTTTTTTTATTAGTCTTTGTTAAAGGCTTGGAACTATAACAATGAGTTGCTTTTTGACTATGTATTAGTTTATTGTTGACTTTAAATTTGTGTGTTATATCTAATGTATAATATAAGAAATCAATATATGTATTTTTTTTAATAAAAAAAAATTATATTTTTCTAAAATTCAATTTGTTGATATCATTGAAGTGTTATTGTAGACTTCGTCATTCAATGTATAAAATTGATTTAACAATTAATGGATTTGGCAGTTTGACAATGAAGGGAGGGAGCATGTTGTTTGCTTGTTATAAATGCGGTGGATATGACACACTTAAATAATTTGGACGTAAAGGTTAAATAATTCGGATATGACGTTGTTAAATAATTCGCACCTTGGTGCGTACGATGAACGAAGCTCCAAATAACTCTTCTGACACCCGCTGAACAGTCCCAGGGACAAGGATGGGGATGATCATCTACTATACTTCTGACTACGCATTCCTCGTCTCCACTCCGCCTCCATCATTAATTAATCTTCTCCTCAAAAGACTTAACCATTCATCCCCATGTCGACCTCGCTAACACGTGTACCTGGTCATTGGCTTCCTGTGGATACACTAACCAAACAATAATTAATCTTATAAAAAATATCAATCAATAATTAAATAAAATTTTATATTTTAAAATTTAAAATTAATTTATAATATTTAATTTAATATAGATTTAAAATTAATTTATAATATTTAATTTAATATAGATTTTTTTTGGTAACTTTAATATATTTATAAAAAATTATTACATTATAATTTATTTAAAATTATTTGATAATAAACTAATTATAATTTAATAAGAATAAAAATTGATAATAAACATTAATTCTATTTGATAATTTTATAATAAAAATTAATGTTATTTTTCTTTATTATATGTATTATTTAATTATTATCTTTTGACAGAAACTATTCATTACTTGTGCATTTAGTTATATTAAGTTTTATTGTTCAACATGTATTTCCCAATTAACTTGGCAGGGATTGCGTTGCTATGCAACCCTTGTTTTTTATTGTGCAACATTGCTTTGCTTTAATTATAAGGACTTAGTTAATTTGTGCTTAGTACAACTAGACTAATTTTTTCACTTAAGGTCTTCATCACTTCATTAATATACAATATGCTAGAAATGCAACCAAGTTCAACACAACCAAGTTCTTTCAACAATAGGTGCACACCTAAGTGTGTCCTCAGAACATCCCAACAATACTTTATTACTTAGCCAATACAATGCATTGTAAAGATCATAACATTCATCCAAGTAAAGAGACCACGACACACATGTATAGACGACACCCAAGATGGATGCCTTAAACTTTATTTATATGAAGAATGTTACAAGATACAAGAAGGGAGTATGACCAACTACCCACAACTCTTTTATAGACTACAATTATCGAAGGCACAACTGCATATAAGACTTGCTAATCCAACCGTTGCAGCATCTGCAGGTCTACCTCTTGCGGCATCTGACTCTTCCATTGTTCACTTAGCTAGCATTCAATTTTCCCTACTGTGTCAAATATGAACTTAACACAACTCCAAAGCTCCTAGTCCACCCTTGTATGAATAAACAAACTTGTTCAATGACTTTGCACATGTGGACATCCTCTTTACATAAGGGGAACTTGTCTTTTGGCTTCTCTAAGGTGCTATGCAAGCCCCTCCATGTCCAAAGTGTACACAACTTGCAACTTGTGTACTAACAATGAAATGTTTATTCCCTTGGATCCACAAGTTTGGATTGTGCACCCAAGGTGCTCCATCTCACATATGGAAACTACAAATAGTTCACCACTTTGTCCATTGAAAGGGAAAGCAGTGTCTAACCTTACAACCTTCCATCACAACTTTCTGCACCTACCTTAATTAATTGGGCAGGGTGCCTATTGCCACCCATGGGTAAAGGCATTACAAAAGGTGTCTAATGGATAAAAAGCTCATAAAAATGATGTACAATAATGTTAAAGGAAAAATGGAAAATGTACACTAAAAGAAAACAACAATACTACATAGACAACTTTAACAGATAATGGGAGATCATAGTGTACGACAACTTGAAGTTTAACATCCCATAGTGTGAAAAACAACTAATAATACAATTAAGAACCAACTCACAAAGATTGTAAATTGAAAATGAAGATGGGAACAATTCTAGGAGTAAAGGTTTTGTTGAGTGTGTAGAAACATAAAAATACAAATTGAGTAGCACTTTTTCCTACACTATACAACATACTTGTAAATCAAGGAGATGTCAAATTTGCATAAAAAAGACAATGAATCAACATTTTAAGAAGGTCTATTGAGAAGTACAACAAGGTTGGATAAGGAGAAAATGTGGACAAGAAGTAGATGATTGGTAGTAATGTCAATGAGACAACTAACCTTTGATGTGGAAAGAAGCGACCATATCTAGTTGAATAGACTAAGTTCATAATTTGAGTCCTACCATTACACTGCTAACTTTAATTATCATAATTTCTTGAAAAATGACGAACAAAATAAAAACTTCATTATCTTATATAACCATTAAATTTTATATTTATTTATAATTCATCCCTTTAACCTATATTCAACCATGATTCATCCCTTTAACCTATTTATTATACACACTATGAAAATGACAAAATTAATGATAAAAGATCACGTCCCAAAGACCCCACTTTGGAAGTTACAAAGATATTAAGAAATGGGAAATTCATTGTAAAAAATAGTAATGTATTATACAAGTGACGAAATGAATAAAAATACATGCCCTCTCAAAGACCCTACTTTGGGTTACAATTGCACATGAAAAAATTATAGCTGTCCTTTAAAACATCCATATAAACATCAATCACTATGTGAGTAATTAAATTTTTTATTAGACGTTAATATTAATTGCTAATATTAAAAAATCAAGACAAACACAAAAAAAACAAATCTGCATTATAGTCTTTGTATAATTTGTGATTAAAAATATTTTTTTTTGTGGATGATATGATTATGAATAGTGGGTTTATTTATTAGTTCCTACGAAAGCATGGAATTTTATTGACTTTAATTAAAGTCAAACTTCATTGAATTTTTATTTCTTTAATATATTTTTTTAAATCAAATTTTATTAATTTTTATTTTTATTTTTTTAATATATATTTTCTTTATAGTCTAAACATTTTACGAAATATTTTTTTTTTTCGACAATATTTTCTAGGGATATTGCTCGATAGTTTTTTTTTGGATCAAACTATTGTTTACTTCACAATTTTTCATTTTTTAGGTGTGTGAAGTAGCAAATTATTAAGTTCCGATTCCTTCTTCTCATATAAATATGGATAGTGTTTGTCCTAAGCCTTACACACCCATTATAGTGCCATGGAATGCTTCACACTATACACACAAGTGGTAAAACACTTAATATCCAATGCACATAATAGGGGCTTGGTATGGGCACTGTGAAGAAGGGAATGTGATGGTTATGGTAGTTAGAGAAGGTGTGTGTTAGAAAAGAGTTATGAGGGCCAATCAACTGGGTTATTAATTTTCACCCTTCTAGAAGGGTTGGGTGTTTTTTTAGGATTGAAGATTAGGACTAGCCATATCTAAAGCCATAGCCATTTAATACCATAGAAATCTAATCGTGTGAACTAATCTATCAAGTTATCTCACTTGCCAAGCTAAAGCAAAATAAGTTTTCACAGTCCCACCTAAGACAAGTTTACTACTTGACCTTGTATGATTGATTGATTAACTTGTCTCATCTCAAGAAAATAGATAGAGTTCTTGGATTGGTAATCCATTATCCAACTAAGATTATTCTTAGGTTGAGCAATTTCGTATGCTTATTCTTGGGTTGGAGTACCTCGTGCACTTGTTCTTGGACTGATAAATCATCCCTCACACTTCTATTTGGCAGATAATCCCTATGTGCTAGCTAACCCAAACCTTTTGAACCAAACACACTTGAAATAATTGACAACTACAAAACTTTTTCCATCTATATTATTATTTTCAAAATCATGATGATGAGTCGACGAGCCTCCTATTCTAGAAGTAGAGTGACCACCTTCTACAAAATCAACAACACCACTATTACTAGTATTTGTAGATGGATCAATAAGACATTTTGATTTCTTCCCCTCGAAGCCTAAGATCTTTGAGGGGAAAAAATCAATATGGTACCTTTAATCCCTACTCATGAAGTGATTGAAAGGGAATGCTCATGCAAAATGATGATTCTATGGAGGAAGGAAGTTTTTTTATCGATTTGTCTCGACTTACTCCAATCTACTTAAACCAGGAATTCCATTGTTCGCTTAATAAAAGATATTCCTTGAAAGCCAATAACCTTCTAAATCTTCTATTATGAACAAAGAACATCACATGAAGATCAGAAGTGGAACAAGGAAGCATGTAGTTTGTTATTTACTCCAAATGAGTGATTCCCAAGCCTACTTGCAAGTCAACACCTTCCTTTATTTATATTGTCTCTATTATGGATTTAGAAAGAGATGTTGCTATGCTCACTATAAGTAGATGAGAGGTCACTCACCAGGGGTCTTGCCAAATAAGCTAAGTCATATGGCCTGTAAGGTCATTGGTTATGACTTGGTACTTAACCTAGAAGAAAAAATTAAACAACATGGAAGACAAGAGACTTCCTAAGGTTGCTTCAAACTCCAACAAAATTCACCTGCAACTCAAGCGAGGTCGGCATAAAGATGCCAAACCTTGGCTGAATCATTGGGGTATCGAGGAAGAGGTCATTCTACAGAATAATGATAATGCTAAAAATATTATTACATCTAAATTTAAGGAGGTGAGCAACCCTAATCTAGAAGATCAAAAGTTTGTCTTTATTTTAACGAGCATAAAGATGAATATCAACATTGCTAAAATAAGAACAAATGCTCATGAGCTTCATAGTGAAACAAACAATTACTAAAATGACATGGGTCGAAAGAACTTGTCATCTTCATGACATTATGAAGGTTAAAGATGAAAAACACTTTCTCTTAAAATGTCATGGACACATCCATATCCATATTACATCTTAATTTCAAAATATTTGTTACAATTTCAACCTTTCTAACCATATAACTCATCAAAATTGTGTTGATTTTAGGCATATATTTTTAAAACTTTTTGAGTACATAAATAGAATTTTAAACAAACCAAGTAATTCCTTACATTTTTTGAGATTCAATAAATAATTATTGATATGAGTGGAAGTTAATAACGATAGTAAAAATAAACTAAATATTTATAAAAACCTTTTATAATTATTTTATTTATAATTAAAATATATTTTTAATGTTATTATTTTTTAACAAAATTTTATTATTAAAATATAATCTCTGGATAAAACGTTTTGAAACCAGGTAGCATAGAAATCCAAAAGGTAACGCAAAAAAATAATTAATTTGAAGAGTAAGAAAGTTCGCAAATTTCAATGCATGTTTCACCAATTAAATTTCATGATATATTTTCTTCATTTTTAAATTATCAAATTATATGTTTAAAAACTAAGAAAAATATTTTACGTGATGGATGTGAAGTCTGGGGCTGTAGTATCTCTTGTGAATCCTAGAGAAAGATAGAGCAAATACAAAAGAATTTTATAACCTATAATCTCAAAATTAAAGGAAATACGCCCTATCCCATCCTCCTCGTAGAAACTAGCCTCTCCCCTATTGAGAGCATGGCTATGACTAGATACCTAATGTAAAAGAACAAGTTAAACAACATGGAAGATAAGAGGCTACCTAAAATTGCTTCCAAATCAAGTCATAACCACCATCGATTCAAGCGAGGATGGCATAAAGATGCCCGATCTTGGCTAAACTATTGGGGAATCATGGAAGAAACCATTTTGCAAAATAAAGATACTATTAAAAAAACGTCAAATCAAAATTTAAGGAAAAAATGTGGTGTGATAAAGAGTTAGAGGAAAAAAAAAATTAAGGTAATATAAAGATGTAATCAACCATAATCTAGAAGATCAAAATTATCTATCTGTTTTGCCAAGTGTAAAGAAAAAAATAAGCATTGCTAAGATAAGAACAAATTCTCAGGAGATCCATAGTGAAACTGGGCGTTGGTCAATTCCTAAAACGCCATGGGATGAAAGAGTGTGTCACCTTTGTGACACTAAGAAGGTTGAAGATGAAAATCATTTTCTCTTAGATTGTCCAACCTATACCCATATTAGATCTCATTTTCAAAATATTGATCACACTACCAACCTTCCTAACCTCTTAACTCAACAAAAGTATGGTGATTTTGGAAAGCTTCTCTTAATGCTTTTCGAGCACAAAAACAAAATTTTAAAGAATCACAAGTAATCACTTACCCTCTTAAGGTCCGATAGACCAATTAGGTCTTAGTGAACGTTAATCATCATCATCATCGTCATATTGAACATAGCAAAACTCATGCATTGTATTTTTAAAATTTTTAAATAAAAGATATATTTTTATAGTTTAACAATGAAAAATATATATTACATCATTTTATAATAGTGATGTATATTTAAATTAAAAATTTAAAAATAAATTGTTTAAAAATATTGTAAAATTTAAATAATTCTACTATATTTAAATTCAAAACTTATTTTAATAATAAATTGTTTAAAAATATTGTAAAATTTAAATAATTCTTTTGCCACCTGCTTACTTAATTAAAAAATAAAACAATAAATTTTTTGGCCACCTATATAAATAAGTGAAAAAATAAAACAATAATAATAAGTCAAATTCTTATATTTATCTTTAATCCATTAAATATTATTATTTTAAATTACATCTTTTTAAAAAACAATTCCTCCACATCTTTCTTTATACATAAATCCAAAGTTCTTATTTATATATAAATCCAGATTTCTTGTTTATTAAAGTAAAATGGTTGTGTTTGACATTTATTTTGAAAGAGCTTCTTTTAGCATATGTGGAATAAAAATGAGGAGAAGCAAAATGTCAAATGTTATTGTGCTTATTTTTCTTTCAAATAATATGATATCATATCTACTTAAATTTTTATATTTAATAGATATATAAATAAAGCTTTTTCAAGGTCTATTATGCGTTATTTGCAAACCAATGACATGTGGCATATAATGGTAAATTGTTTTTTAGTAGATTGAAACCTTGGTGGGTTTTTTTTCGAATTGACCGCGTATGACTTTGTTTATGTTAGGGGTAATGCTTTTTTTAAAAGCGTTTTGATAGTCCCGTCAGTTGGAGAGATTATTTACATTCTTTTATAAATAGAAATATTTCACTTTTCTTTGCTTGGAATGACGTGAATATTTTTTTAAACGTGCTTTGGATAAGTAGAAAACATTAGTTAATAGTATGGTATCAATATAATAATATTGATATTGATATAATATTGGTTAAAATAAATAAAAATGAGTTAAAAGGAAAAAAATATTGATTTGGAAAATAGTTCTAAAGGTGTAATTTATAAGAAGAAAAATTATCTAAAAAATGTTAAGGGAAGAAAAAATGGTGAAAGTACATCAAAAGAAAACATAATATTGCATAGACAATTTCAATTGATAAGAGGAGATCATAGTGTATAATTACTTGAAGTTTAATATCTCATAGTGTGAAAAACATGTAATACTACAACTAAGAACCAATTCACAAAGGTTGTAAAGTGAAATTGGAAGATGGAAACAACCTTAAGAGTGATGGGGAAGACTCTACTAAGTATAAACTAAGAAGTAAAAATTGAGTGAGACATTTGACGAAATCCTCCCTAGGAAAAGCAAAAAAACAATTTGAGGGTGTTTCGACATGTGTTGAAGATTGGTTTGAGCACTCTACGACTTTGGGGAACTGCGTTGAAAAATAGTTTTTTGTCCTAGATGGGGACACACAAGGCCGATCCTTGAATTTCATTTCGTTCCTAGGTATGTTGAAAAGAACTTCCCCAACACTTTTTTTGTCTTTAAATTTGAAAGATTTAGAGTTTTTACAGAGTTTTTGTTCGGATAGTGGCATTAGGCTAGAGTTCTCTGTTGATAATAGTTTGACAGAAGTTGAAAAAGAAGGGTTGTTTTGTTCGGGGGATTTGGGAGTTGGGTTGAGCTCGGAGGAGGCTTCCAAGGAGGGAAGGTTTCCTGTAGGAAGTTTGGGAGTGGGCTTGGAGGGGGAGGTTTCTTCTGCGGGGGGGATAAGGTCTTTGAAGTTAGAAGATTTAAATGTTTGGAAGGAAAACTCTTGTAGTGCCTCAGAGCTAGAGGGGTCGGTAGGAAAAGGGGCTTTGTGTTAAGGGGGAGGGGATCTTCCCTTTGATTATGTATTGGAGGCAGCTTTGTTTCCCATCAAAGATTTGAGAGGCTATTGTGGGGTGGTTTTTTCGGAGGCAGAGGATTCTTTAACTCTTTCTAAGGACCTGTTTCTATGGATGGAAATGGCGATTCTTTTTCTTTGGAGCAGTCTGTAAACTTGGTTGTAGAGGAAACCATAATTGTTTTTTTACCGTCGTATAAAGAAGTACTTAGTCGAACCCCTCTTCATATATATATATTTTTTTCGGGGGGGGGGACACTGCTTTTGTTTCCTTACTGTTACAGGGAAATTCCCCTGCAGACAGGTGAATCCCCTCTTGGGCTCTAGACTCCTAAGACAAAGATAGAAAGGTGCTAACTTTGGTCACTGACATCCTTTTAAACCTATCTAAGTCAATCAAATAGAGAAAAGGGAGAAGAATGTACCTTTTTTTCGATGTTTGTCCTTGCCCAGTCCAAGTTGAGCCTTTATCCCCAAACTCTTCAACAAGTCCTACAATCCAATAACAACAAAGACAAAACAACTTCCTATTCTACCATGATTAATTCAAAACTAGATATAACTATCAAATACAAGTTCATGTAGGCATACACAACCTTGAAAGAAACATGCCAAGCACATGTATTAATGAGAACTAGATAACAATACTTACAGACCTTTGATGAAGTTGCAACAACCTCTTCCAACTCTCCTTGTCCAACCCCTTGCTCAAATAATCCACAATCAAAATAAATATGCTTTACTAATTATCTCCCTTATGAGATCATAAGTTTGATGCCTTCAATGTCCACTCCTTCCTTATGAGATCATAAGTTAGGTGTTTCTCAATATTTCCATCCATTTCACCATGAGAAGGTCTCCTTATATAAGCTTGGAGAGACCCAACCACCTTAGAGATTCTTGGGATAGGTTGATGATCCTTCTCCATCAGTGGTGGATCTTCCCTAAGATCCAGCCTTGACCTTAGATTCGAATCCAACCAACTCCATAGATGAGGGCAATTTTTCCCTGATTTTCCTCAACAACCCAAGATTTCCTCAAACAGCCCAGTGCTCCCCTAGAATGGGGCATAGAGTGCTGCAACGCTCCCCCAAAGGAGGTCAAGAAACGTTGGCACTCCCTGACAATGGGTAGGGGAGCGTTGCCCAAAATTTCATTAAAAAAGACCAGCATTCCCCCAAAAGGGTGCACAGAGTGCTGGAACGCTCCCCCAAAGAAGGGCAGGGAGCGTTGGCACTCCCTGACAGTGGGTAGGGGAGCACTAGCCTTCAAAAATGACTTTTGAGTGGTTTTTTCCATGGTAAAATCTTTGTACTCTTCATCAGATGATTTCTCCTTCTTAAACCAGTCTTTGAGGGTGTCTTTGAAGTGTTCTTGTGATGTCATTAGAGACACGACATGAGAAAGATGATTGTATGATGTCTGTGACACTTGCAACACTTATGGATAAAAAGCAACACTTGTGAAACTTGTAATGCTGACAATAGGTCATCATTGAAGTGAGTAATTTTGACGTGTAACAGATTGCTCCCCAAAGTGCGAAGTTAGAAGACGTGATGGCTGAAGTACTTCGTAGACTTTTTCGAGCAAGGGTATGGACTCGAAAAACCTGGTAGAAGTTGCACACAACCATCAAACAAATATTATGATATGTTTCAAACCCAAGGCAGACATACCTATGCTTGGGTGATAAAGACTTGCAAGGTATGGCCGCCATAAAATACACCGCGGATCCATAATTGTATTAACAAAAAGGTATAGCCACCCAAGATACAATGTGGATCTATACTTTCATGATATGAACTGATCGTAGCCACGAAAAATACACAGTGGATCTACGAGACGACAAGACATAGCCACAAACCAATACAAAGTGGATCTATGTGACAGTATATGTGTCAATGTTAAAGAGAAACTCTGTCGCAACCTCAAAAAAATACTTACCAGAGTGATCACTCAACCCAAGGTCTTCTTATCGATCTCGATGCGGTACGAGTCTAACCATGTGAATAGATGTCCTGATGTTGAACATGGAAGAAACCACTTGATTACCGGTCAATGAGGTAAATCGTTAACAAGTGCGAGGGAAATCACCATTGATGTCAATGATTCCCAAGGTACCCTAGTACATTCCAACGAATGTGAATAGATGATCTGAAGTCGAACATTCGTGGAATCATCCGATCAAGGGTCAATGATGTAAACCCACCATCGGAAGCGAGGAGGCCTTCCATTGAGGCATGCAGGTCCCAAGGTACTAACTGGTTTCTAAGTCTAGTTCCCAGATGATGTGTTGAAGTCGACAGGAATAGACTCGTTGCAGGAGGGCCTTGATGTATCCCCCATCAACGACATGAAACTGACACAGAGATGTAAATTGGTAGATCAAATGAACATGAACTGACATAGGTATTGAAACAAGATATTTGTGATGGCTGACTCTCGAGGCAGATACGTCCCTTGAACACTGAGGCACAACAACATAAACATGACATGGACCAAGACATGATGATGCAATGGACACTGTGACTTTCGTTGGGTGACCCAAAGGAGTAAAGAAACTCGGAGGATTGGTTCAGTGCAAAGGTTCAGTAGATTAAAATGTATGGAAAGACAAAGTGTCGTGTTCAAGGGAGACTATAAGAGTGACCTGTAGTGTTCCCAAAAACTGCTTGGCTTGCTTCCTTCAATATTTTCCCCCATCCAGATAGACGAGTACCTATTTTTTATTTAATGAGCTCGAGGAGGATAACACATGCTCGATATAACTCACCTTTGGTAAGTCCCTCTTACTTTCTTTAACGAACTGGAAGAAGTAAGGGTTCGGTCCCATATGGGCCCTTCAATGTATGATTTTTTTAATGAGTCCAGAGAAGGTAAACTCGGTGATTTTTCATGTTTAGAGAGTCTGAAAAGAACTTAAAGACGACTCCAGGGTTGTCCTTTTTTGTAATTTTAGTCTCACGAGGCTGAAAAAGAGATAAGCTACCACTCGCAATATTTCCTTTCAAACCTTTTAACGAGTGTGAAAGGAAGCAAGATCACTCGACAATCTTTTCATGTTTAGAGAGTCTAAAAAGAGCTTAAAGACGACTCCAGGGGGTTCCTTTTTCATATAACCTTTACGAGTCCGAAAAAGTGATAGAAGTCTACTCGGTTACATTATGATGTATTTACGAGCACCAGAAAGAACAAAGACTAAGCCCGGTATCAGTTTCATTTTTACACAAGCTTGAAACAAAATTAAACAATGCTTTTAAATTCCCAACGTAATTTCCAAAGGTAGGGATACGAGATATCCATGGATGGTTGGTACTCTGCCCCCAGCTTGAAAAGCTAGTGGTATAACTCCATAATGATAATCAAAGGCTGGAGACATGCCCCCCAAGATTCAAATCATTCACCGACTTTGAGGTTGTCACCAATTTATGTACTAGATGGAGAAAAAGGCTACAGGTGGATGAAATGAAGGTTCAAAAAAGAGACCTAACGAAAGACTCGACTTGGTATGAGAGGTGACTGTTTCATTTTTTAACGAGCTTGATACAGAAAAAGAACTATGCTCAAGGCTCCGGGTTCAATCCCCATATTTCTATTTTATTTTTTAACGAGCTTGTTACAGAGAGAAAAACTATGCTCGTAACTTCTTCTTGATCATGGTTTCCAAGAGGATAATGCTCTGGAAGGAAACCATGTCAAGGGACAAAACTCGGTCATGGCTTCCAAGATATCTTCACTGGATGGAAGAACAATGCTCTGGAAGGAACACATGTCTAGGGCCGCGACAGGGGTAAGGAGATCGGTCTCCAATAGCCCTATCGAAGAGATCACCATGTCAACTACCAAATCTAAGTCATCGAAAGTTGAAGTCATGGGAGACAACGCCACATAATTGACTCATGGTAGTGGTGACACCGACTGCATATAAGACCCATTTAGGGAGGTCATTGGGTTGATGGTAAAGTCAGGGCCAATGAACGAAATTTGATCAATAGTCACCATTCTTCCATTGTGAGGGAAAAATATCACACTAAAGAGAGTGGACACAATAGCTTTCATGGCATAGACATAATCTCTCCCAAGGAGTAAATCGAAATCCAAGGGGTCCTGGACTACCATAACATCAATAAAGACAATTTTCCCTCCCAAAGTTATGAGAAACTGAGGAAGGATCCCTAAAGGGTGATTGGTTATTCTGTTAAAAGTGAACAAAGTTTGGGTAACTGACACAAGCTGAGGATAACCCAAAGCTTGCCAAGCAATAGAGGACAAAATACTAATGGACAAACCTTCATATATCAGTGCATGAGGAATGTCCCGACCACAAACCTGTACTGTAATCTTGAAATGAATGTGAGAGGGAAGATGAGGTCCAATTGGCACACTCCAATCAAAGAGGATGGCCTCATTACTTGGAGGGGGTTTCACGGGAGAAGGAGGAATGCCCCCTTGCACGGTAGATTTTGTATCAATGAGAAAAATGTGGGAAGAATCGGGTTTACTCTCTAGCGAGAGAGTAGGATCGATTGATAACAACATCAAATCAACCACTTGGGTTTCATTCTCCAAGGGGAGAATGGGGTCAACAGGTGGAAACAGATCGACCACTTAGGTTGCACTCTCTAATGGGAGAGCGGGATTGACTAAAGATGGGATTGGATCAACCACTTTGTCAATTGGTTCCACTAAGGACATGACCAGATTGATGACATGATCAACCAGACTGACCAATGAAGGGACCAGAGCAACCACTTTGACACTCGTCAGAGGAGGAGTGGGATTGACCACGTCGACACTCTCCGGATGAAGGGTGGGATTGACCAATGACGGGACTGGATCAGTCACTTGGGTTTCACTTTTCAAATGAAAAGTGGGGCTGATCGATGAAGGAACTGGATCAACTAATTTGGTTAGTGGTTCAACCGAAGATGAAACTAGATTGACCACCTGATCAACCGGACTGATTGGGGATGGAACCGGATGGACCATTCCATCAACTAACGATGGGTTGGGGGAAA
This sequence comes from Picea engelmannii, assembly GCA_009831015.1. NCBI lineage: Eukaryota > Viridiplantae > Streptophyta > Pinopsida > Pinales > Pinaceae > Picea > Picea engelmannii. Next base: position 96,091 of record ML788384.1, read on the forward strand.
TCTTACGATAACCAGTTGGGATTTGAAGCTTTTCCAAAAGAGAAGAAGCCTCATCCATACGAGGACAAAGGTGAGAATAATGATCACCTTCGCATAACATACAAGGAAATTTGACAATTGTCTTCTTCCTACCAACCTTAATGTCACTAGTTGACGGGGTGTCACCTACATGTCTAGGAGAGGCTGATGATGTGGAGGACCACATTTCTAATACTGTGGGAAGACTAGGGCAATCCCTCAGAAAGTGGTCACCCTTACAAAGATACAAATAATGCAAGGGAATTTGGGTTTCAGATTTTTTGTTTTAATCTTGTTGACCTCATCAAAACTCCCAGTACTATTAACAATAGTTGGTTGCTTGGATCCAACATCTGATCTAGTTGGAGGCTTGGTCCTTTTCGGGTTCTTCTTCTTCTTCTCTTTCCGTTTCTCCTTCTTCTTATCAACCTGACTACCTACTTTAGAGCTTTCACTAGGCGAAGAAAGCGAAAGGGAAGGAAACTTAATGGGTGAAGAAGGAGAAAATTCGACATGAGGTTGATGTGTGGGTGGTGTACTTACATATGAAGCATTAGGTGTAGCTGAAGCACTGGGAAGATTCGAGATCATCGGAGTGGGGAACAACCAAACCAATAATCCGATGGTGATTCCTGGAAGACTCTGTGTGGTAATGTACGGAGGACCAATGTTTCCAAAAGAAGGAAAGGTGAAAGGTTCCCCCAAAGGGGTTCTTCCATTGGTACTCCTAGGATTTGATGCCATTTACACTGAATCGACCTAAGGTCCACTAAGTAAAAGCAACAACACACGTTATGAATCTAAGAAGCAAACAATTAAACAAAACTTCCCACAATGAAACCACTAGTTGGTGATGAAATCCAACGTTGCAAGATCAATATAGGAAGGGGTGGGGATAGAGTGGGTGGATCAGTTACGTTGGTGACCTACTTAATGGACTTACGCCTTGGTGGAAGCTTCCATGTAGTAAATGTGGATTTACCCTCCAAGGAGCCTGAGTGAGTTTGACCAACGTCTGTTCCAGGTACAGTGAGACTTCCCTTCATTGTCACTTTGTGTAAGACCCTAAAGATTATGGCTAATAAGGTCACCACCTCCCTGTCATCCCCTGGGCGGGTAAAGTCAAGAGTCCAGTCCAAACGTATGGGCAAGATAACAAGTCTGAAACCCTTCGAGAGAATTGAGGACAAGTGGACCTGTAGAACTCTAGAGGACCTCGAACGGATTTGGAATTCACGAAGCATTGAGACCAAATGAAGACAGTTGTACCTCAAGAAGAAACCCCAATATACGATCTGACTACTACGAACGGTTGAACCATGGAGGGATAATATCAGTAACTCACCCGAACGCAACCCCGTGCGTAACCCCTATGTGAGAGGGGGATTCGAGAAAGTTGATATGAAAATTGGATTTTCTCTCCCTATCGCAAGATGCTAAGTTTGTTTGAAAACTTTGGAAAGTTATCCTTTCAACCTATTCCAAATCCCTATGCCTTAAGCTAATGTAGGTTTGCTAACAAAAATGTAAAAAAGTCTGATAAATTTTAATTTAGCGTTTGATTTTAAGGTTGTTGTTTACTGAGAGGTGTATGAAAGTGAAAACTGGTGATATTATGACTCAATTCCCAAAACATTCATAAGAAATGATAAGCAATCTTTTCTTTCAATTAATATCTATTTAAGGGAAGGATAATTGGTTTTCCTTTCATTGTCAAACACTAAGATGAAATGACCTCATGCAATTGTTCTCATTCAAGAATCCAATATAATGCTAAAATGTTTAGAAATTGGTTCCAATATCCAAAAACCAATCATGAAAAAATACCCTTTTGTTTATATTTGACTGATAATCAGTTTGATGTAAAGCTTCCTATGTTAATCAGACTTCAAGATCTGTGAGATTTAAGAAATCGGAAGAAAACTTCACATAAACAAAAGCACACCCTCGTTGTGATCAAACAAGAAACAAAAATAAAATAAATTCAAACAGGAGGAAATGCTTGGAGAAAAGACCTCAAAGATCAAAATGAAAATAGTGAATAGATCTTTGAATTTCCTTACAACAACTTTCATTCAATCAGATAAGTGAGAAAGTAGTAGATCAACTCCAAATCTCAGGGAAGAAGAGTGATTCAAAGAAAGGAAAATAGATATCAAAAATCCCAACCAAACATCATCAATCCTTAGAAATCAAGATGTTGGAGGCCAAACAAGGACACACTGAGATGGTAATGACTCTAAGCTGATGAATCAACAAAAAACCACACTCAGAGAGGGATTCTCTAAAGAACTTTAAGCAGAAAAAGACCAACACTCTGGTGTCAAGGGTACTGGAGTGTTGCAACGCTCCATGGGAGCCTGCAAGGGAGTGCCAGCGCTCTGGTGGTAGAGGCAGGGGAGCGCTGGGCTCTCAAAACTCAAAAAATTGCCCAGAAATAATAATAAAAAAAAACTAAAAAAAATCCAGAAATTCAATGTGTATAAGATGAATCCAAGAGCCAACAACACATCTAAGAATCATAGAAACAACATTAATAATATCTAAAGGTGAGAAAAGGACAAAAACAAGACCAAGGAAGGAAACCAAAAAATGAAATCTTTTCTCCCCAGTGGAGTCGCCAATTTCTATTACAGGGAAATTCCCCTACGGAGAGGTGAATCCCCTCTTGGGATCTAGACTCCTAAGACCAAGATAGAAAGGTGCTAAATTTGGTCACTGAAATCCTTTTAAACATAGCTAAGTCAATAAAATAGAGAAAATGAAGAAGAATGTACCTTTTTGTTGATGTTTTTCCTTGCCCAGTCTAAGTTGAGCCTTGATCCCCAAGCTCTTCAACAAGTCCTGCAATCCAATAACAACAAAGACAAAACAACTTCCTATTCTACCATGATTAATTCAAAACTAGATCTATATATCAAAGACAAGTTCACGTAGGCATACACAACCTTGAAATAAACATGCCAAGCACATGTATTAATGAGAACTAGATAGCAATACTTATAGACCTTTGATGAAGTTGCAACAACCTCTTCAAGCTCTCCTTGTCTAGCCCCTTGCTCAAATAATCCACAATCAAAATCAATATGCTTTATTGATTATCTCTTTTATGAGATCATAAGTTTTATGCCTTCAATGTCCACTCCTTCCCGATGAGATCATAAGTTAGGTGTTTCTCCATTTTTCCATCCATTTCACCATGAGAAGGCCTCCTTATATAAGCTTGGAGAGACCCAAACAACTTAGAGATTCTTGGGATAGGTTGAGGATCCTTCTCCATCAGTTGTGGATATTCCCTAAGATCCATCCTTGACCTTAGATTCAAATCCAACCAACTCCAGAGATGAGGGTGATTTTTCCCTAATTTTCCTCAACAACCCAAGATTTCCTCAAACAACCCAGTGCTCCCCCAGAATGGGGCACAGACCGTTGCAACTCTCCCTCAAAGGAGGTCAAGAAGAGTTGGCACTCCTTGACAGTGGGTAGGGGAGCACTACCCAAAATTTCCTTAAAAAATCCCAGCACTCCCCCAGAAGGGTGCACAAAGTGCTGGAACGCACCCCCAAAGAAGGGTAGGGAGCGCTGGCACTCCCTGACAGTGGGTAGGGGAGCATTGGCCTTCAAAAATGACTTTTGAGTGGTTTTTTCTATGGTAAAATATTTGTACTCTTCATCAGATGATTTCTCCTTCTTAAACCAGTCTTTGAGGATGTCTTTGAAGTGTCCTTGTGATTTCATTGGAGACACGACATGGACAAGATGACTGTATGATGTCTGCGACACTTGCAACACTTATGGCTAAAAAGAAACACTTGCGACACTTGTAATGACGACAATAGGTCCTCTTTGAAGTGAGTAATTTTGATGTGTAACACTTACCTAATTTAAAAACTGAAGATTCGACTAAAGGAATTGGTGGTTGGAGGAATACAAAGGAATTCCCGAGTAAGAAAGGGACTGTATTTGGTGGTTTAGAGAAAGAGTTATCTCCAATTAAAACACAAAGTGCAAGGAAAATTATAAAGGATAAGGGAATTAATGGAGACATATTTTTGTAGGTTTCAGAAGGTCCAAGGGAACTTAGAGCACATAAAACCCCGGCGAGAGGAAAAAAATTATAGTGATCTCACTAAATGCTAGAGGAGTTGGGGGTGCTCCAAAATTTTTAGCCCTTAAAATACTGTTTGATCTGGTAAAACCAGATATAGTTATGATTCAAGAAACTATGGTCGACGGGAACAAGGAGAGGGAGGTGTTTTCAAATTTTTTTCCTGTGTGGGAATTTTGTGTGGTGGATTCAAACGGTTTATCAAGGGGTCTAATATCTGCTTGGAATCCCCAAAAATATAATTTTATTGATTTTATGACACTTGCAAGAATCTTATTAGATGGATTCGTAAAGCAGATCAATAATAAATTGAAGCTGGTAAACTGTTACATATCGTATGGTGATAGACAATTGTTCTGGAACAATGCACAAGGGGATGATATACTAAAGGAGTCTGATTTAATTTTCAGAGGAGACTTGAATTTCACAGTATCTGCAAGGGAAGTTTGGGGAGGTTCTTCTAGAAGTGATATGTTGGCTTCCTTCTTTAATCTTATGTTACATGAAGATGGTTTAATTGATGTAGAACCAGTAAATCTATTTCCAACTTGGAGGAATGGAAGAGGAAAACAAGATTTTGTTGCAAAAAGATTGGATCACTTTTTAATCAGTGAAAAGTTGGTGGAATCGAGACTAAGGTATAGATCATGGGTGGTAAATGTCAAGTTATCAGATCATATGCCTGTGGTCTTTCAATTGGACCAAGAGAAAAAAAAACAAAAGATCCCTTTTAAATTCAGTTCAGTTTGGTTAAAAGACCCTGATTTTGTATTACTAGTGCGTTCAAACTGGCATAAGATTTTGGATTCATAGCTTTCTTCCCCAATGGATAAACTAGTTCAAAAGCTAAAATTTTTGAAATCTTTGGTCATAAAATGGGAGAAAAAAAAGAAGCTAAAATTAAAAGAGGAATTAGTTCAGCTTGAGGTAGACTTGGATTTTATTTACTCTACTTTTCCTGGGGGTTTTGAGGGAGAAGATGATAGGAATCTGGTTGCAGACAAAGAGAAAAGGAAATTGGATTTGTTAAATCTAGAGGAGGAGACTTGGAGACAAAAACAATAGTTAATTGGCTTCCTTATGGTAATAGAAATACAAAGTTCTTTCATGCCTATGCCAACTTTAGAAGACATGAAAATAATATTTGGGAAATTAGAAAGGAGGATGGTTATGTGACTACTATTCAGAAGGAATTAGAACAAGAAGTTGTCTTATACTTTAAAAATATTTTCAAAGCTCAAGAGAATATTTCTATTGTTCATCAGTTGGAAGTTATTCAAGCTTATCCTAGACTCTTTTCTATTGAAGAGGGGAAGAGTATTGTTGCACCAGTTCTATTATCTGAGGTGTTGTCCACTTTGAAAGGTTTTGCAGTTTCAAAAAGCCCTGTGCTGGATGGCTAGATTGTTGAATTTTTCTTGGAATTTTTCAATCTTTTGGGTCCTGAACTGTTGGAAGTAGTGGGGGAATCTAGATTGAAGGGAAAGATTAATGGGGCTCTAAATGCTACCTTTGTATCTCTTATTCCAAAAAGTGATAAACGTGAATCCTTTGATGGATTTAGACCCATTTCACCGTGTAACTTGATGTATAAGGTTATTTAAAAAATCATTTCTTTTAGAATCAAATATTTTCTCTCAAAAGGTATCTCAAAGGAGCAATTTGGGTTCTTGGAGAATAGGCAGATTACCGATGCAATTGGAGTAGCTCAAGAGAATCTGCATAGTATCATGTAATGATCCCAAGGCAATTTTTTCGCTTGGAATCACTAACTACCACTGATTTGTTGATGTGCAGGTGTTTATTGAGTTATCCAGTTATTAAGTGCATTCATACAAGATTCATCCAACACATGAAGATCACATTACATTCAAGATATAAAAGCACAAGCAAGGTCTGACATTATGAGCAATATGGAACCAATACAATAGATAGCCGATCTGGAATAATCCTCAGATGGCTTGGAAGACAATAGATATGAGCTGCTACAAAATGCTCTGCCGATACAAAATAAGCCTTCAAAGGCTGAATAAGAAATGAAGATCAATACAAACAGATATGACTGCCAAACCCTCCAGCTGAAGAGTGCCACACTCCAATAGAAGACTGAAACCCTCAATAAATCGATCCAACTAATGGAAGGCTCCAAATGAGTCCAAACTCGGCAAGGTGATAGATCGGGATGATGGGATCCCCCTCCTGAAATCTCAAGCTGAACGTCCAAGGAAAACTCCTCCAATTTCTGAACCTTCTGTTGAAGTTGTGCCCTCCTTGATGCCTAAAACCCTAGGTGATTCAACCTTGACAAGGAAAGCCTCCAAATGCCTTGAAACTCCCCAGGAATGTAGATCAGGTTATGTGAACCCTGTAGGAGAAGTTTCAGACTCAGATTCTAAGTGTAGCCTTCTAGATCTGAGTTTTTCTGAATCACAGGATGTCCCCTTTGCCTCCAAGACGTCCCAATCTGCAGACAAATATATGATGATGATAACCCTCAAGAAAAACCCTCAAACTGATGGTCTTGCCCCTGCAAATAAAACCCAAGTGTCGGAATGGCCCCAGGCCCTCTGGATAAGCTCGATCAAACCTCCCTCTAGATGATGGTGCTCCCTTGTTGGAATCACAAGAACAATATGGCCTCCTATCTTCTAAAGCTCTAGATGGAGATAGGCTGAGAATAGAATGGTGTGGAGGAGTTTTTCATGCCCGAGACCAAGCTGCGGAACAAAGTGAGTGGATATTTCACCATTGAGTTGCTCACAAGGGTTTGTATAGAAAACCCCCCAAACTGAATGCTGAAGAGCAATAGCAAACACTAAGACAAAACCATAATGAGTAATAGGTGCGCCCCAACCTCTTACTTATACTTTTCCTTCTAATTCTCTGTTGATTTAGGTTAACTCGCAAGGTTAACTTCTATTCTTCTGTTGAGTTATCTTTTACTCCTTTTATCCTCTTTCTTTCTCAAGTCAACTTAAAGATATAACTTTAGTCTAGTTGACCTTTCCCCTCAGTGGGAGACTATGGACTAGTGGGGACACCTAGACCACTACGTCTTCCAAACCTCTTCTTCAAGAGGTGGGGGACATTACAGTCTCCCCTGCTTGAAATTGCTTATCCTCAAGCAATTCCAAACCTACTTCTCGTACCATCTATTCATTCTCCCATGTGGCATCCTCAATGGGTAAGTCTTTCCACCTGATTAGATACTCCTTAATGCTTCTCTTCCGGAGCTTCTTTTCTTGAACCTCCAATATGTCTTCCGGAATCAACACCAATTTTCCTTCTTCGTCCATGGGAGGTAGTATCTCAATGGGGTGGATGTGTTGGCCAATAGCTTTCTTTAGGTAGGATACATGGAAGACGTTGTGTATTCATCTGCCTGGTGGAAGCTCTAACTCATAAGCCATGACCCCTATCTTTCTATTGATTCTGTAAGGCCCAAAGAAACATGGTTGTAGTTTTTATTCTCTACTTCTTTTAATTGAAGCCTGTCGGTAAGGTTGGAGCCTTAAATAAACTAAGTCACCAACCTCAAAAGTGCGCTCCACTCTGTGTTTGTCTGCCTGGACCTTTTGTTGGTTCTGTGCCCTCTGTAAATGATCCTTCAACTCCCAGAGAATGTCTTGGCTCTGTTGTACCCAATCCTACACCATTGGTGCCCTATTGTCCCCAAAGGAAATCTCCACAAAGGAAAGGGGATCATAGCTATATAAAGCTCTAAATGGTTTCATACCTATAGATACATGATGGGTGGTGTTGTAGAAATATTCTCCCAAGTGCAACCATCTGACCCATGCTTTTTTTTGTCCGACTACGTAATTTCTGAGGTAGCCTTCCACCCATTTGTTGACTATTTCGATCTGACCATCCGTTTGAGGGTGATAGCTAGTACTAGGGGTCAATGTCATACCCACTAATCTAAACAACTCCTGCCAAAATGTACTCATGAATCTGTTGTCCCTGTCACTGATAATGGTCTTGGGTAGGCCGTGTAATATGAACACCTCTCTGAAAAATAACTCGGCCACCTGTGTTGTGCTGAAGTCTGTGGCTATGGAAAAGAAGTGTGCAAACTTCGTCAATTTGTCTACTACTACGAAAATGCAATCTTTCCCCTGTGCTTTGGGCAAACCGGTGATGAAATCCATGGATATACTTTCTCACTTGTGCTCTGGAATGGGCAGGGGTTGCAACAGTCCTGCAGGGTGCGTGTGCTCATCCTTGTTTTCTTGGCATGTAGTGCACTTTCTGACATGCTTAATCACATCTTCCTTGAGGCCCTTCCATGCAAATCTCTCTCTCACCTACCTATATGTCTTACCAATGCCCTGATGTCCTGCTATTGGTGAGTTATGACATGCATGTAGTATCTTGGATTTGAGAGTTGATCCAGGAACTAAGAAATTTTGGTCTTTGGAATAAATGAGGTCCTTCATGACTTTGAAGTTGTCATCCTATATTTGTTCGTCCAATAGTTGACAAGCGAACTGATCCTTTGCATATTCCACTATCAAGTGATCCTTCCAGTCAACTGACATACCGGACAAGGGAAAAATGGATGGCCTCCTGGATAAGGCATCGACTACTGCGTTGTTCTTCCCTTTGATGAATTCAATGTCAAAGTCGTAGGCCTGTATTTTGCTTACCCATTTTTGTTGTCTTTCATTCAAATCCTTTTTCTCCAATAGATATTTAAGACTGTTATGGTATGATTTGACCACAAACCTTTCACCTACCAAATATTGCTTGAATTTGGCTAGTGCATGCATGATAGCCAACATTTCTTTGTCGTAAATGCTGTAAAGTAGTTTAGGACCCTTGAGTTTCTAGCTTTCATAGGCAAGGGGGTGCCTATTTTTCATCAACACGACCCCTATACCTTCCCCTGAGGCATCACACTCCAAGGTGAAGGGTAGGCCAAAATCTGGAAGAGCTAGAACTAGGCAGGTGCTCATGACCTCTTTCATTGTCTCCATCGTGGCTTGGGCGTTTTCATTCCATTTGAAGGACCCTTTTTTGGTCAGGTCAGTCAAGGGTGCGCACAGTTGAGAAAACCCTTTGACAAATTTCCTGTAGTATATGCATAGGCCCAGGAATCCCCTTAGTTTTGTGAGTGTCTTAGGAGTAGGCCATTCCCTAATGGCTGTTATTTTCTCCTGGTGTACCTGTACCCCTTTTTCCCCTATGATGTGTCCCAAGTAGAGCACCTCTGTCATCCCAAACTCACACTTGGATTCCTTAGCGTATAGTAATTGTTCTTCCATGATTGACAGGATTTGGTCCACATGTCGAAGGTGTTCATCCCATGTCTTGCTGTAAATGAGAAAGTCATCAAAGAATACTAACAAGTGTTTCCTTAGCTGTTTGTTGAACACATGGTTCATGCAAGACTGAAATGTGGCTGGGGCATTGGTTAGCCCAAAGGGCATTACCAAAAACTCATAATGGTCGTAGTGACACCTGAAGGTTGTTTTTGAGATGTCCTCCTCCCTCATCTTGATTTGATGGTAGCCTAGACGAAGGTCAATTTTTGTGAAATAGATAGCTCCATGCAATTCATCCAACAACTCATCAATCCTAGGTATAGGGTACCTGTTTTTGATCGTCTTTTTATTCAAATCCCAGAAGTCAATGCACATTCTCATCGTTACATCCTTCTTCTTGACCAAGATTACTGAAGAAGCAAACGGGCTTGAACTCGACCTGATGTGTCCCATGTCTAGAAGCTCTTTGATGGCCTTCTCTATCTCGTCTTTATACTTCTTGGGATGCCTATAGGGTGTGGTGATAACTGGTTTAGCCCCTACTTCTAGCTCAATGATGTGCTCAAATCCCCTGTCTAGTGGCACACCTAGAGGAATTGGCCCAAACACCTTATGGTGCCTGTCAAGGATCTTTTTAATCTCTGGGGTGTAGTGTACCTTCCCTTTCTCATCCACACGTGTTGAGACCTTACATTCTGCTGTGTACACAATTTCTTCCCTCCTGAATATGGCTTCCATCCTCTTGGCCATCACCACTCTGGCAGAGTTACCTGTCATGCCTTCGAGCACAACCTTTCGTCCTCCTTCCTCTACAAAGGACATTTCCATGGTCTTGTAATTGGTGGTGATAGGCCCTAAAGTGCTGAGCCACTGCACCCATAGGATGATGTTGGTGTCTGGAAGATCCATCACATAGACATCTTGAACTAGCTCATGCCTTCCCAAGGTGAGCTTCATACCTGGGATGTATCTGTCACAGGGCATAGTACTATTGCCTGCTACCTCCACTTTGAATCCTTCAAACTCTACTGTAGGTATGTGCCTCCTCTTCAATAATGCTGCATTAATGAAATTGTGGGAAGCTCTTCCATCAATCTGAACCGAAACTCTCTGTCCCTGCAAGACCCCTCTCATCTTGAAGGTGTTGAATTTGGGTACCCCACTGATAGATGCCAAGGTGGCCTTCTCTCCAACCACACTGTCTAGTTCTGGAATCTCCTCTTCTGTTGTCTCTGAAGTTTTGGCCTCAATGTTCTGTATCTGACCATAATATTCCTCCTCTTCATTGTCGAAGGTAACCTCTATATAGTGTACCTGGCCACATCCCATGCACTTATGTGATGGATTCCATGGTTCCTTGCAACTGAGGTAGAATTGCTTCCTCCTCAGTTCCCTCCTGGTGTTGTCATCTATCCTGCCATGACCCCTGTCAAAACTTTTAGGGTCACGTCCTCCCTGATTCATGGGAGGTCTTTGGTCTCTTCCTCCACTGTTAAGAGGTGGTCTGGGTATGAATTTAGGCTTGGCAACTGGACCCAAATCCCTCGTCTTCCAAATGGCCTCATGTAGGTTGTTGGGATTGAAGGCCTTTACCCAACCCTTCAAGGGTTCCATCAACCCTTCTATGAAAAGAATCATGAGCTTGGTCGAGGACATATCTTGTACCATAACTGCCAACCTCTGAAATTCATCAATATATACTTCAGCCATACCTGTTTGCTTGAGTTGGGTGAGCTCCTGGAAATGTAGCTCAGGATCTCCTTGATCAAATCTATCAATGAGCCTCTGAGTGAATTATGTATAGGACACAATCTGATTGTGGCCAAGTGTGGTGAGTCCGTGATACCAGCAGTCATGAGCCTTTCCATCCAAGTACATAGTGGCAAACTTGATGGCCTCCATCTCCCTCATGGGGTTGAGATGTAAGTAGGTATCCAACTTTTGTACCCAAGACTGTGCTGTCATCTTGGTCGTACCATCAAAGTATGAAATCTCTATTTTCCATGCTCTACGTTCAAACTCAAAACCGCCCCTGTGGTTCGTCCTAGGTTGATTTCTGGACCTGAGTTGGCAATAATGATCTAGGGACATCTGTCTTTGGACCCTCATATCCAAACTGTAGTACTCCTTGCCATTTGTTCCACAAAGTCTTCAACCTGTTCCTGTTGCTCTTGCTCATCTGTGAATGTGGGCATGTAAGGTCTAGGGTTAGCTCTACTACTTGAATGTTGACCAAGCTGTTCATTTGTGAACGTAGGCATGTATCGCCTTTGATTGAACCTGCTACCCATATGACCCTGGGCCATGTCTCCTTCCAGACTTCCTTCAGATCTGGGGGCTTTCTCCGGATTATATCTGATCTCCTCATGGACTCCATCAGATCCACCAGCCTCCTTATTCCCATACATATCAGGGTTCTTCCCTTGATGGGTCACTTGCATTAGAAGTTCATTTAGCTTGGATTGATTCTTGTTCATTATCTGCAGGTTCTCGTCAACCCTCTTCAAAGTTTCAAAGAGTTCAGTCGATCCCCTTCTACTGGTTTCATGGTACTCGTCCAAGTGTTGGACCGATGTGCTTTCTGTGCGGTTGAAGGATTGTTGGAACCTTTCAAACTCAGCTACTATGAGAGCCAAGCCTAGAGGCTCATGGTCATCCCCTGACCCTTCCATTTTGGCCTCTGTTTCATTGCTCGGTTTCTTCCTCCGACCCATAAAAATACCATTGTACCTTTGCATGTGCCGATCCTTCCACAGGTTCAAAGGATTGAAGCTCTAATACCACTGTAATGATCCCAAGCCAATTTTTTCACTTGGAATCACTAACTACCACTAATTTGTTGATGTGCAGGTGTTTATTGAGTTATCCAGTTATTAAGTGCATTCATACAAGATTCATCCAACACATGAAGATCACATTACATTCAAGATATAAAAGCACAAGGAAGGTCTGACCTTTTCTTATGAGCAATATGGAACCAATACAATAGATAGCCGATTTGGAATAATCCTCAGATGGCTTGTGTAACAACCCTGCTTAAATAGATGTATAGGGATTATTAATTATAATTAATTTGATAATTAATTGTCCTAATATGGTTTTAATTAAATATTGATTAGCATTAATAATATTAATTAATTAATTAATTGTTTATAACTTTTGATTAATTAATTAATTACATATCACATTCAATGACATGGGTAATAAGTTAAAGGGGTTAATAATTTAATTTATTGAAAACTTACGTTTACAGAGGGGATAAGAAACATTAAAAAAAAGGATAAGACATTAAATAAGAGGATAAGATAATGAATATAGGGATAAGGAAATTAATGAGGAGTAAAGAGTCGGTGAAGGAGGGATATGACAGGAGGAGTCTTATGGGAAGGGGGATCATCATTTTGGGGAAGAAGCATTTTGGAGGGGGACGAGAGTTCTAGTTTCTTTGCTTGGATTTTCTGGTTCTATGGTGGAGTTTTGCAGTCTTTGAGTATCATTACCAGGGGCACTGGGTTGCTAGGGGTTTTGGGCATGGGGGCTAGGATTCCTTTCGATTTCCTGGAGCTAGGGAGCCAGACAGGCTGCTCTTAGCTGACTGGGAGGTTAGTCGGTTTGGGCAGAGTTGGTCAGTGCATTAGGCAACAACAAGGCAACATCAAGGCAACAGGGAAGGGACAATCATATCGACAGAAATTAGCATCAGAAGTAGGTAATTTGTTTATGAAATTGCTAAGTTATTTTTATGCTGTAGTTAAATGTTAAATGTTAAATTCTGCTAAAATTTTATATGCTTATTTGAAGCTAATGAATTATTTATGCACTTAGAAATTCTATGTTAGAAATGTTATGCGTAGTTGTAAGGATTTTACTAGGCTTGTTGATTTTTGGCCACTACACATGGTATCAGAGCCTCGTTCACAATCTGGAGCCTCAAGGGCCAAGCTCCAGCTCGACCTAACCTGCAAGTCAAACACAATTTTTTTTAACACAGATCTATTGCACATTAAAAATGTAAAAGGCATAATAATGTACTAATTGAAGTATTAAATAAATTTAACACTTGTTTCAAATAAACAAACCTATGTAAAGAAATATATATATCAAACAAAAGTTGCCTTGAAAGCATTCAAGAGGGGTATTGATCCCCAATGACTGCCCTGTCTCGATTACCACAAGCTTTGCTACAACAAAAACAATTTTTTTTAATGACAAAAATAGGCAACTTGTAAAAATGAAAACAAGGTAATTTGAGTTACATGCTTGATTGAGGCCCCAATTTACTATTTTCATGTACTGGTTGTTAACATGTCATTGCTTTTGGCTCCTATATCCTCATTGGCGATAGCTTCAAAAGAAAACTGCAGTTTCTGAATCGATTAAGCAAAAACAAAGAAGATGTCTTCTCCAAATTTAATCCCATGGAACAGACAACTATATAGATAACAATATAAATAAATATATATGAAAGATATAGATTTAAACAATAAATATATATGAAAGATATAGATTTAAACAATAAATAAATAAATAAATATCATAATAAAACGATTTTTTTTATGTGAATAATAAAACAAATAACAATTTTACCTAACCGATTATATTCACAGAGACAAAATCCATTGAAAAGTAAAAGTAAATAAAAGAGGAAAGTGTGCACAGTGTTTGGTAAACACGAAAAGAGATGCAAGAGACGAAGGAGCATCATAGTTCTGAGCATGCCCAAGAACCAAGTCTCCAATGCATCTTAATGCCGCGCAATGAACCGCAATTGCAACCCACCTACTTTCAATGCACAACATTAATAGAAAGTCCAAGAGTTTTTTCTGAAAAAAAAAAAAAAAACTGTTTGATTAAATATTCTATTT
>ML788384.1:140653-152528 GCA_009831015.1 Picea engelmannii
CAACAAAACATGCTTATTAGGTTCAATTTTTAGATGATAATGATGATGGTTTAGAGGACTAGTTGATTGATATTTGGAACTAGCAGATTCCTTTGAAATTAAATTATTTTGTTGGCTGATGATAGAAAATATAATTTTAACTTGGGATAACTTGTTAAAAAGAGGCTTTTCTGGTCCCAGTAGATGTTTTCTGTGTGGCGAGGGGGAGGAAACAATAAATCATTTAATGGTTTATTGTCCTTTCACGAAAGAATTTTGGAAATTTCTATTAAATGTTCTTAAGTTTAAGAGATTTTGGGAATGCAGACAACTTAGAGAATGATTCCAGGATTGGAATACGGTGAAGGATCATTGGATGTAATCACCTTGTTTTATCTGTTGGGAAGTTTGGAGACAAAGAAATATGATTATTTTTTAAAATCAAAATTTGTCTCTTCTTAGGGTGTGTAATCTAGTTTTACGAAATTTGGGTGAGTTCATTAAAGTTCATTATGTCCAATCTCAAAGATTAGAACATCCTCCCTTGATGGAAGGGAATATGGTTGTTGGTTTTTTTGATGGTGCTTCACAAAATGGAGGAGAAAAATGTGGTGCAATTGCTTTACTAAAATGTCCAGTACAAGTGTTTACAACATTGAATTGAACTATGGAACTAGAACTAATACAAGAGGGGAACTTTTGGCCCTATGGAGTATCTTTTTTTTTGTTCTTCATAAACATGTTTCTTGCTTACAGCTGATTGGAGACTCTAAAGTAATAGTTAACTAGTTTTCCTTTAAAATAACTTGCAGGGGACTACATTATAACCATGGATGACTAGAATTTGATAGTTGAGTGAAAGTTTCCAGATATTAAAAATCCAACATATTTACAGGGAATTGAATCAGGAGGCTGATCATGTTTCAAAGCAGGATTTACTTATGGATGAAGGTAGTTTATATTATGTCAGAGGGATGGGAAATCAGGTTGATGCTTTTGAAAGACTGTCTGAATTATGATTCCAATCTTTTGATTTTAGATTTTCGATAGACAAATGTAATAAAATAGTAAAGTTTGGACATTGTTTTTTGAGGGAAGTAATTTGGAAAGATAATATTAATGGAAAAGTTAGTTTTGAAAAAGATATTCCCATTTTTAATGATATTGTAAAGCTTACATTATATTTCTAATATAAGATTTTTTTTATTTGGAATTTTTTTTATGAAACATACTCATAAATCAAATAGATGTCAAATTTGAATGAAAAAAATTATAAATTGACATTTTAAGAGCATTTAATGAGAGGTACATAAATATTATTGGATGTGAACACACATAAATAAATAATGGTTGATAGAGTTAATAGAACAACTAACCTTTAATATGGAATGAAGATACCATGTTTATATCTAATTGATTAGATTAAGTTCATAATTTGAGTCCTACACTACTAACTTTAAAATAATAAAAACTTGGAAAGTGAAAAAGCATATCACTCATTCACTTTAATGAGTACTTTAAAAATGTAAATAAAAATTTGCAAAACATTATATATTTTCTATAATATCACAAAATTAACAGTCCCATATTAAGTATATATTTGCAAAGACTTTCAGTTGGAGAAACATTCGAAACACCTTTTCACTTACCAAAGAATTTTAAGTGTGTTATACGAAGCATACATGAATATCGCCACTTTTTTATTATATAAAAGAAAAGTATATCACGACCATTTTATTTTCTTTGTCTATGATAACTCGCCCACTCCCAACTTCAACCAAATTCCCACACAATCAAAGTTGTGCATATACCTTTTTGATGTTAGTGAGCCTAGAGTCGTTATCAATTGCTTGTTCCATAAGTTAAGTCCATTAGCCTATTATGGACTTAACTGGTGGACGGTTGGTGATGTCACAGGTAACATATCAGTTAAATATATATACAAAGCACTTATTTCAATCCGTAACTTCATGATTTGGATTGGATGGAAAATAAATTTGTGAAAATGGAACATTTAGCTAAAGATCAA
The DNA here is from genome assembly GCA_009831015.1 of Picea engelmannii. Lineage (NCBI taxonomy): Eukaryota > Viridiplantae > Streptophyta > Pinopsida > Pinales > Pinaceae > Picea > Picea engelmannii. Next base: position 142,662 of record ML788384.1, read on the forward strand.
ACTTTTTATATGGATGGTGGTTGAGAATAGAATTTTAATTTGGGAAGTTTTAATGAAAAGAGGATGGCAAGGTCTTGGCTTTTGTCCTTTCTGCAAAAAAAATATTGAAGACATTGATCATTTATTTATGCATTGTTCTTTTTCTTAGATTGTTTGGGCCATAACGACTAGTTTTCTTAGAGTAAAAAATCGGTGGTTTGGGAATAATTTTAGCAATGTCTTTGCCTCCTGGGTGATGGATAAGACAATGCCTACAAATATGGCAGTGCTCACTTGCTGGTATATATGGCTCGAGAGGAACCAGGTGATCTTCGAGGAAAGTAAGCCCTCGGATTGGGCAATGACATATAGGACTATTGGGGCGCTCAACACTCGTGCACATACACAGAAAATAAATACTTGGAGCTGGAGGCCCATTACTCAGTTGGAGGGTAATACCATTGCTTACTTTGATGGGGCCTCTATCAGAGGAGGCACTAACTGTGGAGTTGGTGGTGTTATTAAGCAACTAGATTTGAATATTATCAAATGGCAGATCAATTGTGGGATGGGTAAAAATACAAAAGATGAATTATTTGGTGTTTGGGTGACTCTTACTCTTGCAAAACTTTGGGATATTACAAGGTTACAAGTAATGGGTGATTCCAAGGTGATAATAGATTGGTTGAATCAAAAATCCAATTTACATGCTATTGATATTGAAGGCTGGAAGCGCAAAACAAAGGCAATGATCACTAATTTCCAAGAAATTAGCTTTCACCAGATTCTCTGGGACTTCCACAAAGAAGCTGATCTTCTTTCCAAACAAGGACTTTTGGAACAAAAAGCATATTAACTTACTACTCGGTGGATGATGGTAGGACATGTCCACTAGCGCAGTTAAAACTATTCTGATGCCTGGTGGTATCATGATCATTATAGTTACTTGCACATCTTTTGGATTTGGGGATTAGAGACTAGGTTCTTCTCTTGGTGATGAACTATTTTGATATTAGTACTGTTTTGAATTCCATTTTGATTATGGGTGGATAACTCCTTTGGTGAGATTTGGATCTTGAGTTGTTTTTGTTGCCTTGTTGGCTGGCAGAAGTTATTGTATTGATGGATTCGTGGAGATTTCTTTTTGAAATGATCCTACAGATGTAAATGAAATTATTATCTAATATATAATTTCGAGTGAAATTTTTATTGGAAAAAAAGTTAAGTCCATTAGCCGAGGTCCTAATATGAGAATCAACATTTTACCTTTTATATTATGTGTGTTACAACTATACATAAAAAAAAATTATAGTTATATTAATATTTTCTATAATAATAATGTATATTAAAGCAACAATTAATGTAATTATAATATATTGAAATATTATTTTTAAACGTTGGAAAAATAAAGTTTTTATTTAAAAATATTGAAACATTGTTAAAAATTGAAACAATAAATTACATTATTTTAAAATGTTGAAACAAATAAAGTGCATTATTAGTCCCTGCTGTAGGCATAGAGGGACTATAGCGATCGATAAATCGTTGACATGGTATTAGATTGTGCATTGACCATAAATATTTCCATATTGTCTATTGTTGGAATAAGGGAAGTGAAAACATCGATTTTTATATAATAAAAAGTATCAGTTTTGTCAAGATCTGATTGGACAACAGATTGGAGGTCTTATTGCCGCCTTCGCTATTCCCAATGTGAAATATGTTGGCATATCCAAAGTATTTGGTCTTTTTGAATCATATATTTTATTATGCATTGGTCGAAGGTGGATTAGTGCTAGCATTAGTTCAAATGTCTCCCTTAGCATTTTGTGCTGGGTAGAATACATTCTCTACCAAATTAGTATGTGTGATTTTTGCTTTATTGTTGTGTGCTTCGAGAGAACAGGCCTGCCATGCTGCATATTTTCTTAAATGCTTGCACAGGCCTATGCCCTTCGACGGTCCTGACAGTCTTAACTGTTTACCTAACAACTCTTCCAGTCTTAAATGTTTATAGTACAGATGCGTTGCGACACAGTTTCGTTCATGGTCGGCATCGCTGCTGGAGTGGTCGATCCTTGTTCGCTGCTTCGTTCCATGATTCTAGTTCTTGTTTGATTCAACTTTGCAAAGTTGAGGTCTTGCACTTGTAGTTTGAGCTCTTCGTGGTTGTTCACTGGTTTGTTGTTCTTCAACTTTGCAAGCTGTTGGACCTGTTGTTGTGGTTTTTAGTTTTTGGGGTTGAACTCTTCTCATCCTTTGTTGACGGGTAAGTTTCCCTGTTTTTGATGTTTTTCAATGGTGGGATTCCTTGCCTTGAAATTCTGTTGCAGACCATCTTTGTCTGTGCTCTTGGTTTATGTTCCTGGAAAGCACGTGTCTTCATATGCGGGTTGTCGCGTCCATAGATTTTCTGAAAATTGCAATGCAGAGGACTTTACGAAAAGTAGTTGGGAGCTATCAGAAGAGGGAACCATCGGGCGGGGTGTAGATGTAGGGTATGCTTTTATTCTATGGGTCGAAAAACTACGTCTACCTGTTCTCTTTCTGCTGAGTAAAGTTATGGTTTTATTTATTTGTGTTCTTTCTCTTGTTTGGTTCAGTTTCCAGTGTCGATCTGTTTTTTTCTCATATGCTATGGGGACTAGGGGGGATTCAAGTTGAGAAGAAGAAGGTTGAAAGATACATACGGGGATTGGTACCCTATTTTGCTTTCCTTTTTTATTTTGCTACTTCCTGTTTTTTTCCCTTGCTTTTCTCTGTTTTCATAGAAACTGAAAGTATGTAGCAAATAGCTTGAAAATGACAATTGAAGAGATGAAAGAAATAATAGATGTTGAATCGTATGAAATAGACACACAGTCCATTATACATGACAACATTGACGTGGTTTTGCATAACAATGGGATTTTTAGATTGAATGCATTCTCGTATACTGTTTGGGATTGCCTTTTCGATACATTCTAGGTTCTATTGCATTTCTGCTATTCGTCGACTGACCTGCGCAATGGATTGATAGATTATTTCTTGACCTGTTTTAAAAATGGCAATGTTGAGGCTTTGCAGTCGTATGAGTACGAGCTGAAATCTGATTTTCTTCGGCAGTTGCATGGAATACATGATGTCACTACGTATTTTTCAAGGATGCGGTTGTCTGCATCTCCAGTTCTGCCTGCACATGAGAGGGGACTTTGGGAAGACACATTTTGTATACGGTGGTTGTCTAACTGGTTGAATATATCAGTTGGCATATGGTCATTGACAAGAAAAACAAGATATCTACGATTCAACAAAACTGCATCTGACAATCCATATTGCATCTTGTTCCATGATGTCAATGCCCTTAGTGGCCATTATGAACCACTGTTGTACAGAAAAATGTCCATATGCAATATAGAAGGTCCTCGTATTTACTTGTCCATTATTTTCAAAGACCTTCAATCGCAATGGAAACGAATTTTGCATGGCATAGATTTCCATGGTTTACAGCTGGCAACAAATGTTGTCTCTAGCTGTGGAGATAGTCTGTTCAATGCAATTTGTTTCTTGGTGGCAGCGGGGTTTGATGTTCAGTTGATCCGGCTTTACATTGTACAATCCTTTTGCAATGCGATTATAGGCGACAACCAACAAGCTTTTAGGTGCTTGCATCAACACCTTTGCCCATTTCTCGTAGAAAATATGTCGGCAGTTGGAAGTTCATTGGAATACCTTGTGAACATGGCGCTTCCATATGAAAAAGGGAATATGGAAGGTTGCAGATTCTTTTTGCAATGTTTGTCTATGATATTCATGGTGAATATCCATGTGTTGTCACCCTTTCCAGATGGCATTGTCCATTCCTGGGTTATTGATTCAAATTACGATCGAACAATTGACATCCTCTTGTTGAAAACAGATAAAACACATATCCATTATGAACCTTTGCTTGGACATATCGGTAGTTCAGGGTTGACTGTCCATGCCACCCAAACGACATCGAATTTGCATAGGCGTGGAATGATTTTTAGTGAAAATGAAACTCCTCCTGGTTGCGATATGGGTAGACAAGGCTTGAACAAAAAAAACATGTGTAAAATTCATGACAGTTGTGATGAGTCCATAAAGGGCTTAAACAAAAAACGTAGAGCAAGTTATCACAATTTGAAAAAAATTATTCATCAAATTCGTCCAACTTGTGATAAGGCCATAGAGGCCTTGAACAAAAAATGTAAACTAGTTTCTCAGAAGTTGGGTGAGAGTGAAATTCATCCCAGTTGCCACCAGCTCATCCTGCCCTTGGGCAAGAAACGTAGAGTAAGTTACCACAACTTGAAAAAGGTCACGCGCGAGAGAAAAAAATACATTGCTACACTTCCTTTTAGAGAGAAACTCACATATCACAATGTAAAGAAATTTGTTCACGCATAACAGAACATAAACATATGTGATCGCATATCCCAGAATGGTCATGCAACTGTGCTAGTTCATGGTCTACAAGAAACACCATGCAGTAGTAGCAATGAAAACCAGGAAACAATTTCTACCCATACTTCCCCGCGAAAGAAAAATGCAAGACAGACCTACATGAAACAAATGAAATACACTCCTTCCATTGCATGTGCAATTTGTGAACAATTGAATTTTTCAAAAAACAATAAGTCTTTCACGCCTAATTTGCAAGAAGAATACCTCCACTTGACAGCGCACGATAAACCATTTTCCAGTGGGAAAGTTTGTCTTCCATGCAAACGATCGCTTGAAAATCGAAAACTACCACAGTTTGCAACCCCTGATCGAATAAGATGTAATACACCACTAACAGATGTAAGTGCACTTACGGAACTTGAGGAGAGACTTGTGTCTCTGCGAATTACATTTGCTCAAATCATACCTTGGGGCTATAAATGACCCTAGATGGGCTTAACAAGATCAATTATTAATGTGCCTGTTCAGCTAGATGTTGTGCAAAAAGCGTTGCCACAATTCATTAACAATACAATTACAATCGTTGTGGCTCTGAAAATACACTTGCTATACAAAAATGCCTATCAGACAGGAAAAGTGTGTGTGCATGTTGTTATGAAAGAATTAAAGGAATTATGTTCCAGGGCCCTGTACAAAGCAGATAACATTTGTATAAATGGCAACTGGAACAGTGTTCTCACAGAAGAACATGGCAACTCTGCAGACACTCTCGAAAATCCTAGTGATTTTGATACAAGTGATAAATTGGAGAATGAAACACCTGCTAAAACATTGGTGCATGGATTCACTGATTCACAATGCATTTGTGACTTGCAAGAAAAAATTGTCGAAATTGCACCTGTCGAGGGGTAGCGTCCACTTGGAATATTCAAGGACAAATTCGATGAGGAAATGAACTTTCCAACACTTTTTTATGGAGATCCACGTGGCACTGATATTACATAACAATTCAATTGTCATAAAATAGTCCGATGGGAGCTGCTACATTCAAGCGATTACTTCTCCTGTCACATAACAAATTTGTTTTTCAAAACAATGCGCATAATAATAGAGCAAGTTCTGTCATGCATGTGGGTTAAGAAAAGACCAGTTACAAGGAAGAAAGTTGCTGGCCAAGGATGTGAAGTACAAAGTAAACCTAGAAGAAATCCTGAAATCTGATATTCGATACATAGATTTCAAAAACATCCGCACCTCTCCTGACTATTTGCAACAAAACAAAAAAAATATTTTTGCAATGATCCGACAATTGGGCTTGCCAACATTTTTCGTCACATTTACAAGTGCAGAGCATTGCTGGGATCCATTAGAGGTTGTCGTGTCTGACCTGCATAGGAACAGGAAACGTAAAAAACAAATCGATACACTGGAAAATAACGACATTGACTACCTCATAAGAAAAGACCCCGTGACATGTACTCGCTACTATAGACATAGAATAAATGCTTTGAGACAATTGATATGCCATGATGAAACGTTTTTTGGAAAAATAGTGGACTACTTTTTTGTGACTGAATTCCAGAATAGGGGAAATGAACATGACCACGCACTGTTGTGGATAGAGGGTGCACCCATCTATGGAGCTGATAACAATTCAGAGATTGAACAATTTGTGGATAAATACATAACATGCAACACAGATAATTTGGATCTAGAACTTGCGAAATTCCATAGACATTACCATACAAGAAGTTGTAGAAAACGAAAAAAATCGCATTGCAGATACAACTTTCCCGTGCCGCCAATGAGATCTACAAGAATCATAGAGCCAGTTAGTTTAAAGGACAATGTTGTTGTTGAGAATTCTAAATCCTTGTTCGCATTTCTAGAACAAGGAGGATTTGACGAAATGATGAGCTTTGATGCCTTCTTGACACAGATAAACCTATCAGAAGATGAGTACATCCTAGCCATACAATGTACGCTTAGGCAACCAACACTTTTCCTTAAACAAAAACCCTCCCATATTTGGAACAACAGTTTCTCCAAGGACATGCCAGTTACGTGGAAAGAAAATACAGATGTGCAGTACGTGCTGAATGCATATGCTGCAACATCGTAATGTACCTCGTATATGACAAAGATTGACAAATCTATGACAAGTGCATTCAGAAAAATACGCAAAGAACATGAAAAAAGTCATATTGATGCCATACAAATGATACACACACTTGGCAATACATTGCTTAATCTTCAACAAATGTCTTCTCAGCAAGCAGTTCACATTACACTTTCATTTCCCCTCACTTGTAGTTCAAGAAAATGTGTCTTCATAAACACATCTCCACTTGAAAAGCACACATTTGTGCTTAAACCACCAGTTTTGCTGCAACAAGAGCCTGACAATTCAGAGGATGCGGTATGTCACTCTATTATTGATTATTACGTGTAGCATCCATATCCTATTAGGCATATCTTCTTAGCAGAATTTGTATCGCATTACAAAAAAAATGGTACACCCATATCAAAAAGAAAAAAACCCTCTATGATATGGTTTGTCAAATACAATAAACATTGTGACTATGAAAACTATTGTAGAGAAAAATTGTTGATGTACGTTCCGTTCGATGAAAACGAAGACACATTGATACATAACTTCTCTACATGGGAGACTGTGTATGTTGCGTCTGAGAGTATAGTGCACATCAATGAAGCTAGATTTACCTACAATGTTAATCCAACATGGAGCGTTCTAGAAGTTGCACTTAATGACCTAGAAAACCCTGGCGATCATGATGAGACATTCAGAAACCGAAAAACAACCACAACTCCTTCAGAGTCCTATGACTTACAAGTGGATTTGCCTCGTCCTCCAGCGACTAGAAGTGAAAAGCGTATCAATCTTGGTTTTCATGTTACAAAACATCCTTTCCTAATTGAAAATAATGAATACTACATAATAAGATGTTTGTTGAATTGCGAACAACAAACAATTTTAAAGGACATTGCTCTTAAAAAACGCTTGAACATGAATAGTCCTGTGCACATGTTCCTTACAAGCAAAGCAGGAATAGGCAAGACATTCACAGCGAAAGCATTGTTCCAAATGCTTATACGAATCTATGATTCAAACAATTCCTCTGATCCTATGAAACCAAAGGGCCTAATAGTTGCATACACAGGAAAAACTACATACAATGATGGTGGAACAACAATCCACTCTGCATTTTTAATGCCTTTTAACAAGTCACAGTTTCTTCCACTTAGCAAGGAAATGTTGGATACATTATCTAAGCTTTATGAGGAACTCCAACTTGTCTTTATAGATGAAGCATATTTGATTGGGAGTTGGTTCTTGTATTCCATTGACAGTCGACTAAGAAGCATAAAACATGTGTAGATGAAATACTTTGGAAACATTGACATGATATTATGTGGGGATCTTTACCAGGCACAACCCATCCAAGATTCTTTGATATTTGAATAACCTACCGTTAACATGGAAACAATCACCCATGAATTATGGAGAGACAATATTAAATGCTTTGAGTTGCATACTACAATACGCCAGACAGATGAAACATTCATTGCAATTCCAAATAGAATGCGCACAAACAACCAAACATATGATGACTTGACCTATATCAATTTGAGGTGCTTACGGTTTGCACCAACAGACCCAACGTTCCATTACCTGTTCTACAGAAATAAAGATGTTGCAAAACATAACAGCCACATGCTATCGCACATGCTTGGCGATGATATCATCATCAATTCGATTGACCTGGAAGAAGAAAACCATGGAAATGTGCCACGTCGTGAACATTCAGTCACTTTTCCTTTGCATCTTGTCCTCAAATTAGAAATGTTGGTTGAAATATATGCCTACAACTATGATTCAGAGGATGTCTTGGTGAATGGTGCAGATGGAATACTGAAAGGTTATACGAAGACAAAAAACGTGGATGTTCTTTGGATTAAGTTCCATGACTGCATATAGGCAAGTGAAAAGCAAGAAAGTTGTCTTATCTATATAATTCAAACACTGGAAGTGATTGGACACCTATTTTGTGAATATCAAAGCCAGTATCGACATCAACAAAGACAAGTTGACTGAAGATTCAAAAATAGTTTCTGATTAAACTTGCATTTGCACGTACAATCCACATATCACAAGGACTAACAATTGATAATGTTGCATTTCAGCCTATTGGAATTCACATACATGGACTTGTATACATAGCACTGTCCCATGTCAGAAGCATAGACTCCTTGTATTTACTAAGTCCTCTCACAAAAGATAACTTCAAAGTGAAACAAAAAGTTGATATTGAAATGGAATGACTCAGGACCAATGCAAAATGGAAACTACATTATGATTACCAATCCATACAAACAAATTCATCTGTATCAATTCTATCACTTAACACACGCAGCTTAAATGCACACATGGATGATATACTAAATGAATATGATATAATGCAATATGATATTTTGTGCTTGCAGGAAACACACATGACATTATGCATGCTAAACGAACAATTCCCAAATCACAATTGCATATCAAGTTACCTTACACATGGGGTGATGATACTGGTGAAAAAACATGTACCAATTTTGGACCATATACATATCAAAGAAAAAAATGTTGAACCGGTGCTTGCAAATTTTGTTTCCCATGAAACATAAGTTGCAATACTGAATCTGTATGTTGCTCCCCATGCAACATTCTCCAACATAGTGCATGTTATTTCCAATGTATTAGGCCATTTCCATCTGAACGGACCCATTGTACTTGTAGGAGACTTCAATATTGACATGCTACAAAATACTGGCAGAACTAAAGAATTGGAAAACTACATGTGCAAACACAGTCTTCACTTTCTTTTGAACAACACAGGCCATCTGCAAAACACACTTATTGACCATGTCTGGTCCAATGTGCCCATTCCTCAATACAATATGTTTGTCTTAGACACATATTGGTCTGATCACGATACAATTGGTATTGCACTTGAATTATGACATATACATCAAACTTATTGCAAACTCATATTTCTATGTTTCAAAGCATATCTGTATCCCTGATTTCTACACATATCATTTTGGTGAGCATACAGATTGTGTTCTACTCGAATTATAAAATATACATTGTGCAAAACAACAAAATAAAGGGTGCATCTTCCCAAAAACTATTTGTGACTCTATTCATCTTATTCTATTTTTTTTTGTATATGTACATAGTAGTTGCCGTTTTCTCAACATCTGAACTTATGTTCATATCCCTTTTGTTTTGTACTTTTGTTGATAGAAACAAACAAAAAAAGTAGACGGCGCAAAGAAATCCTACCCAGAGATGTAGACGAATCCATGCAAAGGTGCATTCTTTTTCTTCCAGTGTTCCATAGTAAACAATTTTTCATTTACTCTCTCTGTATTTGTCAAACTTGTTTGTAGCTATGTTTTTTTTTTTTTTTTTTT
>ML788384.1:157242-180786 GCA_009831015.1 Picea engelmannii
TATGTGTTCCTAGATTTTTATCTTCAACTATGCCAAATGTGAAGTCATTCTATTTATTTGATCTCAATTCTCTTTTTTCTGATGCATATTTTCTCCTACCTGGTCATTTTCAAAATTAAGTATGACATAAATCACTCACTCAAATTCGAGATATCATATTTCATACACACACACACACACATGTTTCTTTAAATTTCCAGGAATATGTAATACGTTTTAGTATTTTTTTATATAAATGTCATAAAATTGTATTCACTACTTTTTTTCTACTCAAATGCATAGAGAGTATGTCATTTCTTGCTTCTTTACCACATGTCCTTCATACTGTTTGCCACAAAAGACCTTAAAATTAAAATATTCCGTAAGCCTGCTTCTCAATTTGTATATCATGTAACTTTGGCTCTTTCTAGGCCATGGAACAACATAGGCCCAATTTCCAACCCGCATCCCGACAACCCGTGATCCAAAACTGCCTAAGTATGGAATTAGGCCTCTGTGCAAGTATGGAATGAGGACTTCGTCCTTGCTCTATAAAATCTCATCCCCATAATTTTTTAAAGTAGATATTTGTTATGTATAGTTTATGGTCTCCATGAACCTATAATTTCATAAATTTCAATTTCTTGTGTCGAGGAGCCCCTGTTTTAAAGAAAACTAATTATGGAATGCTATTTATTTGGTCCTTTTCTCGACCACCCTATGTAACATACATAGGTACTATAATTTTTGTCCTTTTGTCCACCAACGTATGTAAAACCTATGTAAAGAAAACTAATTCGCGAATGCTAAATTTTTTCGACACGAGCCCCTTAAAATTCAAATAGTCCGCAAGTTCGATTGTCAATTTGTATATCGCGGAACTATTGGTGCTATTTGTAGGACACAAAACAACAAAAGCCCGATTTTCCGGTCCCCACCCCGAGAACCTGCAATCCAAAAACTGGCTAAGTCAAGAACCCGCTCTTTTAAAGAAAACTGATTCGGGAATGCTATTTTTTTCATACTTTTTCCCACCAGCCTATGTAACAGACGTTGGTACTATTTTTTTTTGTTTTTTGGTCCACGGGCATATGTAAAAAGGAAAACTAATTCAGGAATGCTAAACTTATTTTAATTAATTATAAATGATTTTATTGATAGAAAGACAAGTTATTGAGTTTATTATTTCAATTTCGTTATTCGACATGAGCCCCTTCAAATTCAAATAGTTAGCAAGCCCGATTGTCAATTTGTATATTGCAGAACTCTAGGTGCTATTTGTAGGCCACAAAACAACAAAATCTCATTTTTTAGCCCGCCAGACTGACAACCCGCGAACCAAAAATTGAAATAGTCCGCAAAACAGCTTGTCAATTTGTATATCGCGGAACTCTCAGTGCTATTTGTAGCCCATAGAACAACAGAAGCCCAATTTTTAGCCCACAACCCCGACAACCCCGACATTTTTCAGCTCTATATATCTACTTAATCAAATTACATATTTGATTTTTGTAGGCCACAAAACAACAAAAGCCCAATTTTCAGCCCAGTAGCTAGAGAACCCGCGATCCAAAAATTCAAATAGTCTACAAGACCACTTGTCAATTTGTATATCGCAGAACTCTCAGTGCTATTTGTAGGCCACGAAACAGCAAAAGCTCAGTTTTCTGCCTGCCAGCCCGACAACCCCCATGCTTTATATATCTACTTAATCAAATTACATATTTGGTATCTATAATTTATGTTGATGCTAGTTTTTTTGTAACATACGTATGCCCTTAAATTTGAAATAGTCCACAACTCCAATTGTCAATTTGTATGTCATGGAACTTTGGGTGCTATTTGTAGGGCACGAAACAACAGAGTCTGATTTTCAGCGCGCCAACCCGATAACCCGTGATCCAAAAAAATGCCAAGTATGGAATCTCTAAATATTCTGCAAGACCGCTTGTCAATTTGTATATCGTGGAACTCTTGGTGTTGTTTGTAGGCCACGAAACAACATAAGCCCAATTTTCAGCCCAACACCCCGACAACTCGGAATGAAGCTTTCGTGCATGCTCTATATATCTATTTAATCAAATTACATATTTGATATGTATAATTTCTCCTGTCCACGAACCTATAATTTCATATATTTCAATTTCTTTTGTCCAGGTGCTCTTGTTTTAAAGAAAACTAATTCGATATTGCTATTTTTTTTATGCTTTTGTCCATGAACCTATGTTACAGACGTTGGCCCTTAAATCTCAAATAGTCCACAAGTCTGATTGTCAATTTGTATGTAGTAGAACTCTGGGTGCTATTTGTAGCGCATGGAACAACACAAGCCCAATTTTTTGCCTTCCAGCCCGACAGCCCCCATGCTCTATATATCTACTTAATCAAACTACATATTTGGTATCTATAATTTATGATGATGCTAGTTTTTTTGTAACATACATACGCCCTTAAATTTTAAATAGTCCACAACTTCAATTGTCAATTTCTATGTCGCGGAACTCTGGGTGCAATTTGTAGGGCATGGAATAACATAGTCCGATTTTCAGCACGCCAGCCCGATAACCCGCGATCCAAAAAACTGCCAAATATGGAATCTCTTTCCCATACTTTATAGAAGTACATATTTCGTATCTATAAAACTAAATATCTACTTTATAAAATTACAAACTTCATATGTATAATCTATGATGTCCACAAACCTATAACATGATAAATTTCAATTCATTTTGTATCCACCAGCCCTTGCTTTAAAGAAAACTAATTCGTGAATGCTAATTCTTTTGTGTTTCCATGTACTTCAACTTTCTGCCCACCTGTCTGTACTCGGTCGCATTTATTCCCATTCCAACCTGGAAGGAACTACACTGCCATGCAACACTTGTTTAAAAACGTTGAAATAATAAAGTATATAATTGAGAACTTAAATTAGCTTAGAGATTGGTTATTGACCCAAAAATATTAAATTCAAATCATAATTAATTTAATTATTAATTAACATAAATTATTTTAGAGATTAGTTATTAAATTTAAATCATAATTAATTTAATTATTAATTAATATAAATTATTTTAAAGATTAGTTATTGAAAAAAATATTAAATTTAAATCATAATTAATTTAATTATTAATTAACATAAATTATTGTAAAATTTTGGGTGATTTATTTAAAAAAAAAATATTGAATTTTAACACATTATGTATATAAAAATAACCAAAAGAACGTCTCTCTATAATCTATTTTGATTAAAAAGTAAAGCTTTTTTTAAAGACATTATTGAATATGACGTATATACGAAATACAATACATGTACAATAAAAATAAATAATAAATACAAAATAACATTAAACAGTAGTAATACTAATTACAATAACAATAATGGTAAAATATAAACACGGATTTGGTTGTTTGTTGAAGTAGTAGTGTTGTCAACTCCTTAAACCCCTATAGTGACATGTTCATCTGTGATATCATAGTGAATATTATTTATCATTAATATTATAACCATTGCGTTCATGGATATAATTGACAATTACATAATTACAACAATATACTATTTCTTTTTTGTAAACTATATGTTGGACCTCGATCAAGTTTTAAGGAAACTTTGGTCAAGTTTGGACCACTTTTTGGACTTCGACACATTGATCGAGAAAGGAGCTCCCAGGCGGAGCTGAGATCCCAGATCTCACTTGTTTTGCGGGCTGTGAGGACCCAATAAGGGGTTCTTTAGGATTTTTGCAATGGGTTATAGGATGTCAGCCCATGGGGTTTACCCATGATTAGGCCTTATTGTAAGGGATTGTAAAAGTATAAATAAGAAAGAATGTATGGTAGAAGTAGATAAGAAGTGGCTAAGTGCAAGTAGTTCGATTGGCTTTGTGCAAGGGAATGTCTATGTGTGAAGCTCTGTGCTTGATAGAGAAGTTAGCTCAATGCCTTGACCTAGTTTGGAAGGAGGATTTGGCACTCAGTGCATGGATCTCCTGTCCTATGCGACGCTCGACTCTGTAGCTTAGTGCAAATGAGTCACTGAATGTAAGAGATTGAAGAATAATAAAGAAGACGAAGCAGTTGGTGGACGTAGCCCCACACTGGGGTGAACCACATATATCGTGTGTCTTGGTTTGCTTTATGTTGTGTTGTTTATGTGATGAATATGCTCAGTGCTTTGATTATTATGTATGATAGATATATTTGTTGATGCTTAGTGCTTTACTTGTGTTAAAGATAAATGAATTTTATATCTAACTTAGAGTTATGTGCTAAGTAGTTGAAGTGCTTAATATTTTACTATGTCGATCTATCTTTGAGTATGTTTTGTGATGTTAATAAAGCTAGTGAACTAATGCATATCACCTTTTAAGTGTTAATAGAATATTATGCGAAGTGTTTTTATCACATATCTGTGTCCCAGCTTGGTTATAGACACCTATGTCCTGTAACCCCCCTGCTTCTACCTCGGGTGAGACTTCATTTACTTCACAGGTGTTGCCGAAAAGGCCGATAGTTAGGGTTTTGTTGGTGCGTTAAACCCTGGGTCTACCCCTGTGCCAACAAATGGTTCTGTCGCCGAGACCTGAAACTGTGATTGCTGAGAACCAAAGCAAAGAAAAAGAAGCTATGTGCATATATCTACTGCTGAAGTGTGCAGTACTCTACTTGAATTACGAAGCTCTGTGCTAAGAAAGAAATCCGATATGAAGAAAAGAGGTAAGATCTTAAAAGAGGTAAAGCTTTGTGCTTTGACAAGAGCAAGGTAAGTGAAAGTTTTTGTTTTGAAAGCATGAATTTAAGTATGCTTAATAGATTATGTTCTAGTATGAAGGCTAGGGTGTAGTTGAAAGAAAGATCTGATTTGAGTAAATTTAATGGAAATGAGGAAAGATATGTTATTCCTATGCATAGAAAGAATTTTTGGACTAATAAGTGGATGCAGAAAGCTAGAAAGAATTTTTGCAGATTGCATATCCAACATGGTGATCCTAGTGCATAGTACAGAAGAGGTTGGGGAACGCTTAAAAGAAAAAGAGGATTGACGTTGTGTTATAACTGTAGAAGACCGGGACATCTTGCTAATGAATGCCCTGACACGTCCTATTTGTCTTTGCTGTAAGATTATTGGCCATGAATTTGAGGATTGTCCAAGGATGATTGCCAAAGTTGAACAGTTGAACATGAGACAAGAGAACTATGAAGAAAGTCAAGAGACTAAGGGTATATTAGAGAAAGAATCAAAGGAAGTTTAGACTACATTAGTACAGTTGAAAGAAACTATGGATGTTCACAAAGATATCAGTTTACCAGAGATCCTAAAAGTAAAATAACACATAAGTACAAGAATAAAAGACTTTGACATAAACTGTGTCTTGGATGAGGAAACACAAGTGAATATTATGACAGAAGGAACTTGGAAAATTTTGGGAGAGCCTACTGTGGTACTGTCATTGGGAAGGATAGGCTTGTTTAAAGGAAATATGATAACCTTATGTGGAAGAGTTACTAATGTACCTATTACTGTTCATGGAACATCGACTGAAGAGGAATTTGAAGTTATTAAGTTTGTTGGGGACAACGCCCCTTTCCCACTTTTACTAGGTAAGACTTGGATTGAGAAGGATCAGATAAGAAGGAAAGTAGAGGAAGAAGCTACATAAAAGAAAAAACAAGAACTAAGGGATTTCATATCTAGAAAAATAGACTGGCTAATAGAAGAACGAGAGGATAAGTTGAAGCAACAGAAACATAAGGCAAGAGAATTAGCTGTCAAGGTTGAAATAATTCAAGAAGGCTTGAAAGACCTACCTATTCAAGAAAGAAGTATATCCACCCAGGAAGTATTAAGAGAAGGGATATTGAATTCAGACCCTTTGAGGGCACATCATGTTTGAATATAATGGATGTGCTCATTTAACCATATACAATATCACGATTGTCACCCAACCATAGGTCGAAGCCACCCTTGAGCACCTTAACCTTGACATATAATCATTTCAAAAGAAAACCCTAGGCTAGATAGCCAAACAAAGGTGGCACATCTTTCTTCAAGGATAGCGCACCAAGCAAGAGTAACAAGAGATGATCAAAGAGTCCAAACCATAGCCAAGAGATAGTCCAAGACAAAACTGAAATCTAGTAGCTACAGCAGCTACAACGAAAACTCTCCTCCAAACTTGTGCAAAAACTAGCCAACTGCAATGCGCACAAGTGCTACTTCTGCAATTCTGAGAATGCTGGCCAGAATGAAGACTGACCTCCTGTATTTATAGTAAATCTGGCAGACTGCATGGGCCAAATTCTCATTCTAGGTACTAATTCTTTAGTATATATTATTTCCTTTAGCTGACTTCTTCTCTTGGAGACTAATAACCTAATACAAGTCATTCTCTTGACCCGACTTGTCTTCTAGGGTTATTAACCAACTAATTAGGGTTTCTTCTTGCTTCTCAGAATATTCTATTCTCGCCAGGTTTACACATGGAGGTAAATACCTCCCGCAACTACCATAATATCAACACTCCCTCCTAGCTAGGGAGGTATTGATGGTAATGGTCTTGAGCACAAACATACCATTTACCCGGTAGCATCAACATAGTCGTATAGACTATCTCATGATTAGATCATGAGCACCATCATCACTATCAGTTTCATTAGTTGCATCATCTCTCGGAACCATACTTCATCTGAGTAATTGGACATGATGTTGGATAAGTCACTCAGTCCACAGAGTGACACAAGAGCCTTCTTCTAATCCGGATATATGTCCTAGAAGAATAAATGTCCTGAACCATTTTCCGTTTGGGAAATCTCTGTCCATTGATCATCCATCTAGATAATAATCATTTCCAACACTACTGATAGTTTTCAAGGCAATCAGAACAATGTAATTCAATAGAACACAACTTTGTCTATCCATAATAGTACACAACTACAATCCAGTGGTACACTACCACACCAAGTAGCACACATATACTTAATCAGTGACATATAGTCACAATCAGTGGAACACATCCACCACAATAGCATACATCTACTTTCAAGAGAAATATAGTCTCCATAACAATCATCTGATATCAATCTGCACATAAAACATTGTTATGATATAAACTAAATCATCTGGGTCATTCTTCCACTCACATCTGTGAGATCTGGAAGAGCATCTTCCCTCAGAAAGTAAAACATCAATGATGAACTATCTGGATTATTCTTCTCAAGCAAGGAAGAATAATTGTCTTGATTTCTGAGCCTGGAACATTCACCTATCCGGGCCATTCCTCTGGCACTAAACAAAGTGAAACCTGGAGAGAATGAGTATGCCCTAAGGAATGTCTGTCCCTGATTGTTGAACCTGGACCATTCACCTATCTGGGCCATTCCTCCACCACTAAACAAAGTGCAACCTAGAGAGAATGAATCTTCCCTAGGGAATGGCTGTCCGGACCATTTCCTAAGGAAATGATTGTCCTGCACCAATCTCCAAAACAGACCATTCTTCGAAACTGCTCACAACTGTGAGCTTCGAAAGAATGACTGTCCGATGAGGCGGACCAGTCTTCTTGACTAGTACTGAGAGTGACCATCAAGAAGAGAGACTATTCTAGACCATTCCCTATGTTAACCACAAGGGGAATCGTTGTCTATGGTACATCAGTAATCCATCGAACCATTTTCATTTCAAAAAAATGACCATTCGATTTGGACCATTTTCCAAACTGAAAAATGCTTGTCCATCAAAAATATCAAACCACTTTCCGAACTGGAAAGGAATTGCTCATCCTTGACCATTTTTCGAACTGAAAAATGATTCTCCATAAGTCAATAACACATCAGTTCTCCCTCCCAACCTGGGATTCATTTCTTCCTTTTCAATAAGGAAGTCTTCTCCATGAGCTCCAGCTTGAGTACACAAACTATTTCATCTTGGACTGAGGCTTTACCAAAATGTCTGCTTATCTGCTCATCTATGGAGATATATATTGGAGAACCGCTTTCGCCTTTCTGGAATTCATCATGGAGAATGTAATTCTTGATCTCAAATGTACTTTGGTCTTTTTGGGACACTGGTTTTATCTGGAAGATTCATATAGCTCCGATCATTATAGTATATCATAATTGGATTAAACTCTTTTGTTTGCTTCTATCTCATAACAACATGGTAGAGATCAAACTGGAACATATCCAAGTGGCACTTCTTCTGTCATCATAAGAGTTTGTCATGGATTAGCAATCCATTATCCTGGACTTCTGAGTAACCATTCTGATACAATATCTTTGTTATAGAAAGTTTTCACCACGCTTTTGTTGTGCATTGGAAGCTCTGCACCAAGTTGTTTGAATCCATACAAGATCTTCTTCCATCTGCATACAAGGGTCTCTTTCTAGTATACTTCAAAGCCTTGAGGTTGCTCTACATACGCGCTTTGTTCAATTATTATGAAGAACAGTCTTTGTATTCATCCGATGTAAACTCCAACCCATGGATATTGCGAACGATATAATGGCTCATGTAGAGGTATGTTTGGCTCACTGGAACAAGCGATCAACATGGTATTCTCCCTCCATCTGGGGGAACCTCTAGTTCTGGATATCGCAATGATTACGTTCATAAGTCTTCTATACATTGCTCTTCATCACAAATTTCATATCCTCTTCTTGATTTCTTTTAGTGAGTTCATATCAGGCTGGTATTCTTGTGATTCTCGATACAATGACTAGTTGTTCTGGATTTTCTTTCTTTCTTGGAATCTTCATGTTCTTCCTTATGTTTCTCTTTAGCTCTTGGGTCCATGGAGTTTTCTATAGATTCCATGCCCTGAAGATTCCAATTTATTTATTTCATCATAGTATCATGGATGTGGATGGACAACCATGGATACTTTAAGGATTCTTTTCAAAGAAGACTTCTTCTAAAGTCACACTTGAACACGTGTTGCTTTTCATGGTTTCAACTATGGATAGATACTTCATCATCTTCAATGGATCATATAATTTAGGATTAGCTCTCTCCTAATCCTTGCTTTATGCATGGATGTATGCTCTTCTTTTGGTAATATAATCGGCTCTCTCCATTTAGGAGAGTCCACGCTTCCGTCTGCGTCCTTATTGCCTTCTGCAAGGTATCACAAATCTTTTTCCAATTTCTTCTTGATTGTTGACTTCTTTGTGTCTTTACTTCTTCTAGGTTTCTTCAAGATTGATTATGATTTCAGCTTATCTTGTAGCTGTTACTTATGTAATGGCTTCCACATGAATTTTTACTAGGGGTTGTTGATGTACTTCATCCTTTCATGTGTATTGCCTGACTTGTAGTCATTGTGATAGTAATCCTTATCTTGTTGTTCTTCCATAGGTATAGCTTTTCTTTGAACATATTATCTTCTAGAAAATAGTTATGCAAGATATGTACGAAAAACATGGTATGTACATGAACTATGAAGAGTATTGTTACCTTGTCTTTGAAGAAGAAGTTTGTTTTGTCCTGCTTGGCTATCTTTAAGGGTTCCCTTTATTTGACAACTGATGCTTCGTGTGTTTCCTTCCCTTTATTTAACTCAGGAAAATGATTTTTGTAGTGACCATACTTTTGACAATTGAAGCATTGTATTCTTGACATATCTTTCTCTTGATTTGGTTTCTTCATGGATCCAAACTTCCTTTTATTCTTGAAATTCTTGATTGTGAAGGCTTGATCATCGTATTTCTTTTGGGGTTTCTCTTTTGCACTAATCCTTGATTCTTCTTGTGCACAACAAGTCCAAAGTTCTTCAAATGTAGGATACTCCTTCCTTGTGTTCATGCTTGCGGAAAATGCATCCCATGTCTTCGAAAGACCATTGAGTACTATATTTACCAATTCCTTCTCTGATATGATTTCTTAAATGGCTTATAGTTGATCTCTTAACTGAGATATTCTCACAAATTATGATGTTATGTTTTCATCATCATTCATCTTCATGTCACGAAGCTCCTTCTTCAGACTCATTACTTGTCCAATGTTTCTGACTGAGAAGAGTTTCATTAGGGCATTGTACATCGTCTTAGACAAATCAAGATGGGATATGTAAGGTATCAAGTGGTCTTTTATAGAGTCCACTAGGATACTCATGGCATTGATGTCACTGTCTTTGAACTTCTCCATAACTGCAATGTTTTGTGGTTCCTTCTCTTTTCCTTCTTCAAAATTTGGTTCCATGATCTTTCCTTTCACGATATCCAACACTTTATTCTTGGAAAGGATGAGGTCAATCCTTGTCTTCCACGCTCTGAAGTTAGAAGCCCCATCTAACTTGTTTTCTGACTTCATAGAGTAAGTCATGGTTGCCTTGACTTGGTCAACCCTAGATTTGACCAAAAACTCAAACTTGACGTCTTAGCTTGCTGAGAGTACCAAGAGATGCACTAGGCTGAGGTGCACTAGTCTATCCAGAAATTAGGTCAATCCCTTCACTCAAGGTTCCTCAATGAGAGGATTAGGGTTTCTGCAACTGCACCTACTAGTAACCCTAGCGACAGTGCTTTGGTGACTTCTCCTGCTAGAAACCCTAGCGACAGTGCTTTGGTGACTTCTCCTGCTAGAAACCCTAGCGACAATTCTTCAATGAGCTTAATATCCTTATGGATATGCTCCCTTTCAGTGATTAGACTGAATGAAGGAGGTTTGGTCCCATAAACTGTTCGAATATAATGGATGTGCTCGTTTAACCATAGACAATATCACTATTGTCACCCAACCATAGGCCGAAGCCACCCCCAAGCACCTTAACCTTGACAGAGAATCATTCTAGAAGCAAACCCTAGGCTAGATAGCCAAACAAAGGTGGCACATCTTTCTCCAAGGGTAGCGCACCAAGCAAGACTAACAAGAACTGATCAGAGAGTCCAAACCATAGCTAAGAGATAGTCCAAGCCAAAACCAAAATCTGGTAGCTGCAGCAGCTACAACGACAATTCTCCTCCAAACTTGCGCACAAACTAGCCAACTGGAATGCGCACAAGTGTTGCTTCTGCAGTTCTGAGAATGTTGGCCAGAATAAGACTAGCCTCCTGTATTTATACTAAATCTGGCAGACTTCCTGGGCCGACTTCTCATTTTGGGTACTAATTCTTTAGTATATATTATTTCCTTTAGCCGACTTCTTCCCTTGGAGGCTAATAACCTAATACAAGTCATTCTCTTGACCTGACTTGTCTTCTAGGGTTATTAACCAACTAATTAGGGTTTCTTCTTTCTTCTCGAAATATTCTATTCTCGTCAGGTTTACACATGGAGGTAAATACCTCCCCCTTCTACCATAATATCAACACATTAGCAGTGCGAAGTCACTACGCTAGGAGAATATAAGGATAAGAGGATTCCAAAAACAGTTAGAGAGATTCAGATCACAGGAAAGAAGGAAAGGAAGCTCAATAAAAATAAAGCTATGTTGAAAAAGCTGCAGGAAGCTACAGAGACCAGATGGAAGACTTTGTAGACTGGAACCTCGCAGGAGGCAAGTTTGCAGGATATGAGCCTCGCTAGAACAACATGACCACGTATAATGGGACTTCGCTTTGGCAAAGTTACATCATCGTTGGAGGCACCTTGACCATTAGAACAACACTCCAAAATGGTTAGAAAATGTATTTATGGGAGGATGGATCGCTTTCGGTACGTTGAGACCACGCCATAACGGACAAATCTGCATTGATGGAAGCATTCCTAGCTGTTGGAAGAATTCGTTACAAGGACCCACTTATTTAACTCGTTGGACATTGTGCTAGGACCACTTTTATCTACCCGTGATTAACTAAGACAATAAGAGAATTTATTGTGTGTCGAGTTGTGTTTTCAGAAGATAAAACTCACCATTCGTTTGTCTACCCCACCTATTCGTTCGTCTACCTCGACCTATCTGTTTAAAAGTGAGAATGTCGGGCGAGACTACTAAATTAGAGAAGTCCATCAAGGAGGTTCTTAGGAAGATCATGGCTGATAGACATTTATCTGAAGGTGTCCAGGCATAGTCGACTAGGGGACCGCAGGCTTCCCCTTCGACTGGACGTCGTTCTGGACATGTCAACCCAGTGACTGAGAAATGAAGTAAGCATCGCGGTGATCTGGCTAATGCGAAGAAGATCTCGTCGATCCTACCAGAGTACATCCCTCCTTTGCTTGGCGTCGTTAACCGCGACAACATGCCATGAGATTATGACTACACCTTGTTCACCGCGTATATTTTGAAAGGGATATGCGTAGTCAGGAGTCAGTTAGGACAGATCCCGCTGCTGAAGAACAACGATTTCAATCTAGGTGACATAAAGAACTATGCTATGCTAGCGCCCCACCGCTACTTGACGAAGTCAACTGGGAAGAAGCCTCGCCTCGTCTCCCAACCATGGATTAAGGGGCTGATGCAGTCCACTGTGATGAATGTGATGAATATTCCCCATTTTGGTCGTCACCAAGAGGTTAACGCTTGCGTTAAACTCCTCTTGTCATGCTATCATGGAGGATACGCATGGAAAGACTGGAGGATTACTGTGGATCTGACGCTGATCCACTAGATTATAGGATTAAGCATGTAGGGACCTGACCCTCAGCAGTTTTATCTAGGGATGGCCTTAGACCGCTCCCTGGGACAATGCATGAAGGAAGATTACGACGAATTCGAGAAAGTAAAGCGAGGTTACAAGGTAGCCTCTATACTAGATGGCGTAGTGTGCTTCACTTGCCAACTCATAGCTGGAAAGATCATAAGGAAGAACCTCCCCACACAGGTCACCGGGTTCATGGTGGACCTCGCAAGAAAATGTGTGGAGGGCATGCAGATAAACTGGGCAAGTTACCTCGTCAATGAACTAGAAAAGGATTGCCATGAAGCCCAGTATTTGGGGTACAAATTCCACTTCACTTGGTTGATTGTTTTGATCGAATTTGTCACTAGGAAAATGCCTGGAGGAGCCACATTTCCAGACATTGAACCATCGGAGCCATTGGCCACTAGGTTTTCCACCTTGTGTTACACCAACGACACGACGAAGCAGTGGCAGTCCAACGCTGTGTTTCATGCATATTATCAGCAATTGAAGGTTTCCATCGAGTCATTTTCGTGCATGACACCGCATGCCCTACACCAGTAAAAACCTATAGCAAAGTTTCGTGCAGATCCACACTTCATCTATATCACTACACGTAGAGATGAGAACAAGGAAGAGTTACAGTCGTGATACAAGCTAACAGATGAATACATGGAGCAGATCACAAAGGAGTGGTTGGAGGAGTTCCTTGTACCTGTCACTGATGTAGAACTCTCTGACACCGACACCATAAGAATCCCCATGGTCACCTGAGTTGAGAATGTCAGACAGTACAATGGGACGAAGAAGAATAAGAAGCAAAAATAAGTCCAGGATATAGAGACCGATGAGGAGGACAATGCCTCTGAAGAAAATGGATATGGATCGCCAGGAGGAGGAGAAGAAAAAGAAAATGGACAAGGAGGAGGAGATGAAGGAGCAGAAGAGAAAGGAGGAGGTGAAGCTACCACCCCTCCACTTGAGGATCCCCCTGTTGGGACAACAACACTTCAGAAGAGGAAGGTTTCCCCAAAGAAAATTTTAACAAGAAAGAAGGCGTGCGCTAAAAAGCCCTAGTTGGAGGCCACGCTCATGAAGGACGATATCAGTCTGGTCTATGGAGCTATGGAGGATGCTTCCGAGGACATATTGTATATATATGGAGCGAAGCAGGAAGAGATATATGGAAGGGTTGAGAAGGAACTAAAGGAATTACAACAAGCTATTCGTTTTGTCTGCGCAGTACCTATTGTGCCTTCCACGACACAAATTGCAGAAGTAGGAAATGAACCATCCCAATTGAGAAGACTTGCAGATGCGATAGAAGCTCGAATTCAGAGAATCGAGGAAGAGAAGGAGAAGGCTACAGAAGCCTTGAAACAAGAGAAGGATGAAGCCTTAGAACAATTACGAGTAGCGCAGTACAATCTAACTGCCTATGAAAGTGAGAAATAAGAATTTCAGGCGATGGTCCATGAGGAAAAAACCTAGCTACAGAGAGAAAAGGAGGAGTTGCTCGCAGTGTGAACCACAGTCAAAGAGGTAGTGAGTAAAGCATACCATTATGTGCCATGCTTGGCATAGGAGGAACAAAAGTATGTCAAGGCTCAAGTGTTGAAGCTCACTGAGACCATCCAACAACTTCAAGACAGGATAGCAGAATTGGAAGCTCAAGTAGTGCCGAGAACTCCACAGGAGGTGCGTGACAAGAGGGAGGAAGATGCTAAGAAAGCAGTTGTAAGAATCAGAGCCCTCACTTCAGAATGAAAACAGTTGAGTGATAGGAGTGCGCAGACATATGAACGCCTTGTAGAGGATCCAAAGCTAAGAAAGTTGGAAGCAGAGTTACATGAGGCGCATCGACAAGCATTGTCAGTGCAAGCCTAGATGAAGCTACTCACCACAGTTGAAAGAATGAAGAGATCTCAGGAACAACACGTACTGCAATAGCAGATCATTTCCATCCAGGGCAGGGTAATGAAAGTCACGGAGAAGCTACAACCTATGCAGGATGAAGCCTGCAAGGTGTTCGAAGAAATTGAAGGACAAGGCTCGCAACTGGACCAAGTGGTTGCAACAGTAGAACAACGCCCGGAAGGGCCTGTTACATAGAAGACGATCCAAGAGATCACTGAGCAGGAGGCTTAGGGGAAGAAGAAAGTCAAGGCAGTTCGAGTTAAGCTCGAATCCTTCTAAGCAACATTGACCTGAACTGAGTGACTTGGGGTGAGTAACAGGTAAGTGTTGGGGGCCTGTTGGCCCTCGACCAAGTTTTGAGGAAACCTTGGTCAAGTTTGGACCACTTTTTGGACTTCAACACATTGATCGAGAAAGGAGCACCCATGCGGAGCTGAGATCACGGATATCACTTGTTTTGTGGGATGCGAGGACCCAGTAAGGGCTTATTTAGGGTTTTTGTAATGGGTTATGGGATGTTGACCCATGGGTTTTACCCATGATTAGGCCTTATTGTAAGGGATTGTAAAAGTATAAATAAGCAAAAATGTATGGTAGAAGTAGATAAGAAGTGGCTAAGTGCAAGTAGTTCGATTGGCTTTGTGCAAGGGAATGTCTATGTGTGAGGCTCTATGCTTGATAGAGAAGTTGGCTCGGTGCTTTGATCTAGTTTGGAAGGAGGATCTAGCACCCAGTGCACGGATCTCTTGTTCTATGCGAAGCTCGACTCTGTGGCTTAGTGCACATGAGTCACTGAATGTAATATATTGAAGAATAATATAGAAGACAAAGCATTTGGTGGATGTATCCCCACACTAGGCGAACCACACATATCTTGTGTCTTGGTTTGCTTTGTGCCGTGTTGTTTATGTGATGAATATGCTCAGTGCTTTGGCTATTATGTATGCTAGATATATATATTGATTCTTAGTTCTTTAATTGTGTTAAAGATAAATGCATGTTAGATCTAACTCAGAGTTATGTGCTAAGTAGTTGAAGTGATTAATCTTTTACTGCAACGATCTATCTTTGAGTATGTTCTGCGATGTTAATAAATCTAGTGAACTAATGCATATCACCTTTTAAGTGTTAATTAATACTCTGCGAAGTGTTGTTATCACAGATATGTGTCCCATCTTGGTTACAGACACCTGCATCCTGTAACCCCCCCTGCTTCTACCTCGGGTGAGACTTCACCTGCATCGCAAGTGTTGCTAAAAGGACCGGTAGTTAGGGTTTTGTTGGTGCGTTGTTAAGCGTTGAACCCTGGGTTTGCCCCTGTGCCAACACTATCCACAACCTTTGTATTATCTTAAGAGAGTGTTGCACAAAAACCTCGTTTCTAGTCTGTCACTAGGGAAACTAGACCAACAACAATGTAGCAGTTCAATCGTGCACCTGACAATCTAATAAGTCTCATGGTTCATGTTGGATGGTTTATTGGACCTTATCTTATCTAGATTGTTGTCATTTATTTAGTATCCTCCCATGAGAGCAAGGTGTCAGGGGATCTTAGCCTCCCATGTTATGCTTTTTTGGCTTGTTCCGGTAATAGTTGTTCAAACTATTTATTTTCCTCTAGTAATCCTCCTTCAAAGATAAAGGTATATGTTTGTTGGAATCCCTAGGACGGTTAGGCTTTTTGATTTGCGGAAATTCACTAGTAGTCAGTTGTGGAGGTGGGAGCTTGTCCCTTTTGGGAATTTATGTTCTCCCTCATCAATGTTTCATCTAGAAGTTATGTTTGATTTAATCTTGGTTCTCTCTTCTAAAAACAACTTTGGTCATTTGAAAGGTCACTGTCATAGAGGGGTAGTGGACAAGAATTGGAGTTTTTTGGGATTTTTGGAGCATTCTATTGTTAAATCATTGTTCTCTCAAACTGGGTATAATCTTGGGATTCTCTCTTGGTTTGAGGCCACTTAGGAAGGGACTCTATTTTTCATGCATGGTGGATATACTATCAACTTTTCAATTCTAGAATTCAGGAAGTTAGACACTTCTATTGTTGTCCATTTTGTTGTTTTGAATAGAAAGTTTGGTATTCACTTTGTAATGGCCAAGCTAGCCATTAATACTCTAAATCATAAAGACAAATCCATGAATATCAAAACAATAATGCATAACCATAAAATTGATAATAATTGATTGCATATGATCATTTATTACCTGTGTAATGTCCCCAAGGCCGAGCCCAGTTGTAAATCTGATGTATGAAATGAATTGTAAATATGTGTTATAGGCTGGTGAGCCAAGTTTGTATAAGCCAGTGGGCTTATGTGATTGTTAGGCCAGGGAGCCTAAGGGTTGGAGGCCAAGGGCCTGATTTTCTACTTTTATATATGCAAAAACATTTAATAAAATTGTAAACACCGCCAGGTGCAGACCGACCACGATGAATGAGTGAAGGGGGACTGAGCTTCCACAGAGAAGGCAAGGGATTAGGGGCTGGAAGGTGGTAAAAGGGGCTAAGTGTTTAGCCTAGGGGGGGGGGATTAAGCCTAGGAATAATATTTTATTATTATTCCAAAAGAACATGTGCCATTTATATTTTTTTATCCTAAGTTCCTGACCAAGGGAAGGTGATGCGTGCTGGTGGAACTCATGCAGTCTCCAGGGCAACAAGTGTCGACCTTGGTGCATGCGAATAAAACCGTTTGGGTGGACCGTGAGGGGGGTTCACTCTCTCATTCGAGCAGACTGCCTGAGGGTGTATAGGCTCTAAGCAGTACGACTGACCCGAGCTCTGCAGAAAATCCTCGTACACCTTCTGAACTGAAAAACCCGTGTATACCTCCATACTGAACCAGAAGCCTGTGATCGATTCTGAAAGAGCCGGTTTCACCTCTATTTGAATCGAAAAAGCCCGTGTTGTGTCTGGAGAATTCGTGTGCATCTACTACCCGAGATCGAGCCTGTGCGTGATATCTCTGTCCCAAAGCCGTGACCCTGAGCCATTTTTCCATTGTTGAGCCTGTGGAAAAAGCTTTGTTTGTTTTTCTGTTGGTTGTGTGGCCACACAGTGCTGGACTGCGTGGGAGGTTCGTTGATCTATGAGTGATTATCTCTAGGCGAGAGAGTGCGCAGAGGAAGGAGAGAACTCCTAGAAGGAACCCTATAGCTGCCACAGAGCCTGGAGACTTCCGGTCTAGTCTGTTACTGTAACCCAAGGCAAGGGAGGTTAGCAGTCGAAGGACTGTCCAGGTGACAGAGAAGGTGTATACTATTGGGGTGGAACAGGCATGTGGGGAATGAGGGTTTGTGGGAAGTGAGTGTGGGTGGTTCCTAGGAGAGAATCCCTTCATGTGGTTGTGTGTTGTTTTCCCTGTAACCTCAGCCTAACCTAGGATTCCTTGTCTCGGGGTGGAGCTTAGCCCCAGCTCGGGGGTGACCCACTGCTGAGCTGATGAGCAGTGTGGTCTAAGGTTGGGAGGTTCGTGGAAGGCCTGCACTTGGTTGGTGGATTCTACCACTATTAAAAGATATGTATCTGATTATGTTTTAATCATGTGTTGTATGACTCTACTGCTTATGTTATCATGATTTCTTCTTTGTATATGAATTAGTATGAAACACTATTGATTGTTAATCATGGAAGTAACCCATATGAATACTCTATGTAGAATGTGTTTATTTGTTTAAATGCATGTGGATTATATAATACATGTATGAGTTATGTACCAAGTGGTGTTTAAGTTTCCTTTTTAGAGCGATTAAGCCATGGTAACTGAAAAAGGTGCACTACAGTTTGGTATTAGAGCCAAGGTTTTGACACTGAGCCTAGATGGACCAATGGAACGGTCTTTGGACCGAGAACGCGAGGGGAAATTGGGTTTGGAAGGCCAATTTCAGACCCCGGTTTGCTCCAAAGTGTCAAGGAGTTACTTAACGAGTTTTTAAGCTCAGGAGGTATAACGGCGTTATGAAACTGTAGCCAGTGTGGTATAAGTACACAGGGAAAGAGGACTTCACACCAGAAGTGTTGGAGCTTTAGGATCTGTTTAGGAGGGAAGGTGAACCCTTGTGATCGTCAGATCTGGAAAGTGTGCATGAGGTTTAAAGCCCTTTGGAATTGCACAGGAGTGTGGAAATCGCGATACACGAAATCCTGAATTAGTCAGGACCATCCATCAGAAAGAACACGTGGGGAGCGATCAACCTTTCGCTGAATTGTAACTTGAAATGGTCAAAGGTGAGTTCGTGAGAATTCACAAAACGCGAGTTCATGATTGGATCATAACCGTCGATCTAAGAGAGATCTAGACCGTTAATTGTCCAGGAAGAAATCGACGTTTTGGGAGATGGGAAGTGAGGAGAGGTGAACAGCTCCGAAACCAAAAACCCCAAAATCCTGAAACAACCTACACCATAGATCATGGGGAGAATAAATTGACCGTTGGATCAAGTAGTTAAATAGACAGTGATTTCGGGATTTCATCAAATGGAAGTTTAGGATGTGTGGATGCACAAACTTCCGATGCCCGAAACCCCGAAACACCGAAAGGATTTGCGACATAGATATGAGAAAGATATGACCGTTGGATTTTACTAGGAATGGACGTGGACACATGGAGATGTACCATGTGCTAGTGGGTAGAGAAGAAAAGCGAGAGTGGTGGGACCCGATGACATCATTAAAAGCGACGCGGACCATCATGAACGTGCCACGTGCCACTGTGGTTGTCGGTGACCACTGTGCTATAGGGGGGCGGAGGTTAAAGTAAATCGGAATTTCGGAAGTCGGGGGTTGGAAAGGAAAGAAAGTCTGACAGCCTCGTGGACCGAAAACCCAAAGTCCCGAAGTCCCAAAATCTCCGAAGACAAAAGAATCGTAGCAGATTTTAAGGACAACAACTATGTTGTGGGCCCGGAGAATAAGGAAACCAATTTTTCAGAATTTGGGAATTGAAATGATAAAAGGTTGGGAATCACTGAAAAATGAACTCCCAGGTGCCGAAAACCCAAAGTCATGGGTACCGAAAACCCGAAGGCCTGAAAGTCCCGAAATGTCGAAAACGAAAGTTTCAAAGACTCGAAAATTGCAGAGCCGAATGAGAGCTCAGAAAACTTATTTGAATCGAAATGTCTTTTGTTCTTGTTCGTATTGGTGTATAAATGTTGTGGATTTTTCATGAAGTTGTAATGGCCTGACAAACTTTGAATTGAATTGCACAATGCGTGTGCAGAGTTCAATGAGGTTCAGGACTCCAGTTAACCAACGCCGAGTATGGAATGGGAAAAGGTGCAGATTGCCTCCGAAACAGGAGATGAACGGGAAGGAAAGGATGTCAATGTGGAAGTGGAAGGATCGAACTATAATGGGCATGGAAAAGAAAAGGATAAGGAAGGACACATAATAAAAATCATTGAAGGATTGCAAAGAGAGGCCCAGGCTCGCCGAGATGATAGCCGAAATCTCATGAAAGTCAGGGATTGACAGGGTGTATTAAACTTAAATTTTTTGAAGAGCCTGGAAAGAATAGAGAGGAAACTCGAGAAGGGAAGAGACTCAAGTAAGACGGAGAGTCGCAGAACCCCTGGGAGAAGAACGAGATCAAGAAGTGTCAGGACTCCCAAGAGAAAAAGGAGGTCGAGGAGTGGTATCTGACATCTTAGTCACTCCCAAAGACATTCCAGTAGGGGAACACGCAGTAGTTCGAGCTCGTCTCCTACCAGAAAGCACTGAAAATATGGAAGGGATGAATTGAAAGGGGAAATCAACAATATTAAACCGCCTACGTTCGATGGTGAACATAAGAAGGAAGAAGATGTCGAAATATGGTTACTGGGTATAAAGAAATACTTCCAACTGCAGAATTATTCTGCCCATGCAGAAGGAAGAATTTCAATGTACCAGCTGAAAGGAAAAGCATCCATGTGGTGGGATTAGTTGTTGCAGGTGCAACACATCAGAGAGAAAGAGGTCACGTGGAAGGAGTTTAAGAGGTATTTTGAGAAGAAATACCTGACCAAAAGATGCTATGATAGAAAGATGAAGGAGTTCTTCGAACTCAAGTTGGGCAGTATGACCATTGATGAGTATGAACGAAGTTTTCTGGAACTACTGAAGTATGTTCCATTCATCAAAGACGACGCTGTTAAAATTCAGAGGTATCTGAGTGGAATGCCACCTTCTATTGGTGACAAGATTCAATATGATGATCCTAAGACTATGGAAGAAACAATAAGAAGGGCGAAATGCTTATACGAACAACAAAGAGAAAATCCTACCTTTCGGAAGGCCTGGGATGACCAGAAGAGGTTTAAGAAAGAACAAAGGCAGAAGGGAAACAAGCCACCCTTTTTCAAGAACAGCCCTTGGGGACAGTCATCTTTTAGAGACCCCAGAAAAATTGAAGGGAGTGAGAAGATGCCAAGGTCTCCACCTATGGAGTGTTGGGGTTGTAAAGGGAATCATAGGTATAGAGACTGCCCCCACAGAAAAGACAAAGCAAGAACTGTCCATACTGTTCAACAAGCTGAAACAGTGGAGGATATGGGCAACAGAATGTCGAGGATCTATGCAGCCCTGGACAACAAACAAGCAGAATTTCAATCGCACATGATTGAAGTGAAAGGTACAATCAACAACCGACCACTTGTTATTTTAATTGATTCAAGGGCTAGCCATAGTTATATAGATCCTAGAGTGGTGGAAAGTTTTCATTTAACAATAAGCAAACATGAAAAGTTTTGGTTAGTGAATTTGGCCACAGAGACCAAGAGGAAGGTCACTGAATTGGTTAAGTCTTGTTCAGTGGACATGAAAGGAATGAGCACTAAGGCTGAATTGAACATTTTGACTTTAGGCTCATACGATTTTTTAATTGGGATGGACTGGTTGGACCAACACCATGTCCTTCTGGATTGTCGTAACAAGAGGTTTACCTG
The DNA here is from genome assembly GCA_009831015.1 of Picea engelmannii. Classification (NCBI taxonomy): domain Eukaryota; kingdom Viridiplantae; phylum Streptophyta; class Pinopsida; order Pinales; family Pinaceae; genus Picea; species Picea engelmannii. The sequence goes on from ML788384.1 coordinate 178,624, forward strand.
CTTGAACGAAGAGGGAAATCCGGTAACAGTCCAAGGAATTCCCAGAGCCATGGCTATTAAGGAAATATCAACCATGCAGTTGAAGAAATGTTACTGGAAAGGATGTCAATTATATGCAGCTCGGGTGGAAGAAGCATCCCAAGATGTAGTCTTGAATTTGGAAGATCACGAGGTACTCAAAGAATTCAAGAATGTATTTCAGGAGGTACCTGAACTACCTCCGAAGAGGGACATCAATTTTTCTATAAATTTGATGCCCGGAGCAGCTCCAGTTTCGAAGGCTCCTTATAGAATGAGTACGCCAGAGATGAAAGAGTTGCAATTGCAGCTCGAAGAGCTACTAAAGAAGGGATACATTTGCCCCAGCATGTCACCTTGGGGAGCCCCGGTCCTATTCGTGAAGAAGAAAGATGGGACGTTGAGACTATGCATTGATTTCCAGCAGTTAAATAAGGTCACTGTCAAGAACAAGTATTCTCTGCCAAGGATTGATGATCTTTTTTATCAGTTGAAGGATGCGAAAATATTTTCAAAAATAGATCTTAGATCTAGATATCACCAAGTGAGAATAAATGATGAGGACATTAGCAAGACCGCCTTTAGAACAAGGTACGGTCATTATGAATTCACAGTGGTGTCGTTTGGACTGATAAATGCACCTGTTGTTTTCATGTGCTTAATGAATGGAGTGTTCAGAGATTATTTGGACAAGTGAAGAAGAACATGAATAACACCTGAGAATGGCGCTGCAGGTGTTGAGAGAACACCAGTTGTACGCAAAACTGAGCAAGTGCTCATTTTACCAAAGGCAGATTCATTACTTGGGGCACATTATATCAAAGGAAGGGATCGTTGTGGATCCTGAAAAGGTTGAGGCCATTCGAGAATGGTCAGCACCAAGGAATGTGGCAGAAGTTAGATATTTTATGGGTCTGGCAGGCTACTACAGAAGGTTTATAACCAGATTCTCAAAGATAACTCACCCTATCACTTCCTTGCAAAGGACGGAGAAGAAGTTCCAGTGGATTGAAGAATGTGAGAGCAGCTTCCAACAATTGAAGCAGCTACTAACCAGTGCTCCAATCCTGAAGATTGCAGATCCAAATAAGGATTACATAGTGTGCACAGATGTGTGTAAGGAGAGGCTGGGAGGAGTTCTCAGCCAAGAGGGATTTGTAATTTGTTATGAGTCCAGAAAGCTGAAAGAGCATGAAAGGAATTATGCCACTCACGATTTAGAGCTAGCAGCAATCGTCCACGCCTTGAGGAAATGGAGACATTACCTCATGGGAAGGAGATTCGAATTAAGAATAGACCACAACGGTCTAAAGTATTTATTTGATCAGCCGACTTTAAATGCGAGGCAATCCAGATGGATGGAGTTTCTGTGGGAATATGACTTTGATACCAAGCATATCAAAGGGAAAGAAAATAAGGTGGCTAATGCACTCAGCAGAAAAGTGCACGAATTACATGCTACAACCATTAGCATGTACAAGACAAACATGAAAGACAGAATTTTGGAAGCTGCAAATATTGATTTGCAGTACAGAAGTCTTGTAGCAAAGCTACAACAGCGCGAGAGACCACAGACCAAGGAAACTTACACCTTGGGAACTAATGGTTTACTTCTGTATAAAAACAGGGTGTATGTACCCAATGTCCGAGAATTGAAGCTGACAATTCTAAAGGAGATGCATAACGTGGCTTATGATGGACATCCTGGATATCAGAAGATTGTGGCAGCAGTCAAAAGACATTATTTTTGGCCGGGTATGAAGAAAGAAATTGCTGAATACATCGCCAGATGTATGGAGTGCCAGAAGGTTAAGGTTGAGCATAGACACCCAGTAGGGTTGTTGCAGCCTTTACCCATTCCTGAGTGGAAATGGAACGTGGTAACAATGGATTTTATCACCGGACTACCTAGAACCAACAAGCAACATGATTCAATCATGGTGGTGGTGGAAAAGATTACTAAAGCCACCCATTTTATTCCACTGAAAACCACCCACAGGGTAGCTGATGTTGCTGATATCTTTTTAAAAGAAGTTGCACGCTTGCACGGAATTCCTAAGACAATTGTGTCTGATAGGGACCCGAAATTCACCTCGAATTTCTGGAAAGGACTGTTCAAGGGATTTGGAACGAATCTGAACTTTA
>ML788384.1:193709-208323 GCA_009831015.1 Picea engelmannii
TAGTGATCTAGAAATATACACTTGTGAAAAACTCATGGATAATTTTTTAATAGTTGTTGCTTTGGCATAATAGGTTTTATATTTATATAATGAAAACCTTCAGTTTGAGTTAAAAAAAAGCTAGCTACCAAGTATTGTTAAACGTGTAGTCTAAATGTTCTACGGTTTTTTTTTTTTTTTCGGGTATATTATCTGTTGATTTTGTCTGATATCCGGTCATAAATTGTTAGAATTGTAAATTAAGTGGTTGATTTTGTATAATTTGAGCACTCCTGGGTTTTTTCAGGACGCAGAATCCATTGATGCATTCAAAAATGCAATTTAGACAACATAAATGGGTGATTTCACCCAAATTTATCTCGTCGGATTTTGATGAAAATGTCAAAACAACGCCATTATTAAATACAAAACAAACTTAACCATGTGTTAAAATAAATTTAATCATTACCATGTTATAAAACTATATTAGATAAATATTTAAATTTGAAATTAAAATATAAATTACTAATAAATTTGAAAAAAAATATTATTTTAAATTCGAAAATTTATATACTAAAATGTAATTATTCATATTAAATTATTATTGTTAATTATATTGAATATATCATTTAATAATATTTAATTGTAATAAGTCTTTTTTTTAAATACCAAATCATATATTTAAAAAAATAAATATATCAATTTAATAATACTAAATTATAATAATGATGATGATAATGATTAACTTCTACTAAGACCGAATTGGTCTATCAGATCTTAAGAGAGTAAGTGTTTTCAAGATCACTATAGTTTTCTTGAGTTAAGAGGTTAGGAAGGTTGGTAGTGTGACAAATATTTTGAAAAGGAGATCTAATTTTGGTATATGTTGGACAATCTACGAGAAAGTGTTTTTCATCTTCAACCTTCTTAGTGTCACAAAGGTGACACACTCTTTCATCCCATGACATTTTAGGAATTGACTAACGCCCAATTTCATTATGGAGCTCGTGAGAATTTGTTCTTATCTTAGCAATGTTTTTTTTTTCTTTACACTTGTTAAAACATATAGATAATTTTAATCTTTACATTACTTCCTTTTTTTAAATAACAAATCATATATTTAAAAAATAAATAAAAAAGGTGTGGTTGTATTTATATTTACTTTATTAAACATTATAAAAATTATGTATGGTATTTTTTTTATTTTTAATGGAAAATTTAAAATTATTTTAAAATTTAAAAATAAAAAAATATATATCATATTTTTTTTCCTTATTTTATTAAACAATAATTAAATAATATTTGAATAAAAAAAAAAATTGTTTAAAAACATTGCAAAATTTAAATATTTTTTTTTATAATACATAGAATCTAAACAATAATTAACTAATATTTAAATTAAAAAAACAAAAAAAATATAATTAAATAATATTTGAATTATAAAAGTCTTCGAGGTGTAGGACAGTCGGTGATAGAGTGTGTTGTTAAGCCACTCAGTGTTGTTAAAGTCACCGGTTCGAAACCTGCGGGGACAAAAAATCCAACCATGTTAAGGGTTGGTGTGACTCAGGCCGGGTGTGATCCCTCCCCGGGTGATTTTGCCCCTGAGTCACGGTTTCTCAAGCCACAGGTTAATCCGGGTGTGATCCCTCCCCGGGTGATTTTGCCCCTGAGTCACGGTTTCTCAAGCCACAGGTTAATCGCGGTTTCTCAAGCCACAGGTTAATCGCGTAGCCGCACAAATTAACAAACAAAAAAAATATATATTTGAATTATAAAAAACAAAAACATTTAAATAATAAATTGTTTAAAAACATTGTAAAATTTAAATGATTTTTTTTAATAGTACACATAATCAAATAAAAAATTGAAAACAATAATCATAAGTAGAAATGGTAGAAATTATCTTAGATTCATTAAATATTATTATTTTAAATTAGATTTTTTTTAAAATATATATATTTTTATAATAATAATCTAATTTTAAGATTAAGATTAAATCAAACATTAAATTGATGTATGAGATATTCTTCTTTGTGGAATAAGGAATCTTTTTATGAATTTAAATTTGTGACCTTTTGAGTGGAAATACATATATTTAACCATTAAACCTACACCACTTTCTCCTTATCCTATTAAACAATAATTAAATGATATTCCAATTAAAAAAAATAATTTTAATAATAAAATTGTAAATATAGTAAAATTTAAATAGTTTTTTTTTTATATATATATAATTTAATTCATACAACTAAATAAAAATTTAGAAAAAATGATATAACCGAAACTTGATTGAGACCTTCTTTGCATTGGTGTCTTGTAGACATTCCTCATTTAAGCATTATTTTACGGATTATGCTTTTATAAAGCTTCGCAATGCTTTTTTTTTTTTTAAGCGTTTGGATAGCCCGTGAGTTATAAAGATTCGGCCCGTGAGTTGGGGAGGTAAAGCTTTGTGATGAACTCAATGTAGGTGGATTTCAACTTTTCTTGGTGAATGGCCTTACCTAAAATCACATCAATGTGGGGGTTGCCCACATTATTCTTCCAATGTTTTGTTGTCCTTTTTTTTTTTTTAAATAGAAAATTCATTTTGTTTGGTTGGACTTGAGCCAAATTTGTTAAGATGCCTTGGATTGTGTATACATAAAAAGGGTAGTTATTGATGTAAATATGATTTTGGTTAACCCCATTATTTACATTCTTCTTTCAATATTGTCATTTTCTATAAAAAAAAAAATTCATTTTTGTTTGGTTATACTTATCTTTATTTTTTAAGATTTTTTTAAGATGCATTGGATTTTGTATGCATAAAAATGGTAAGCGTAGTTATTGATGTAAACATGATTTTGTTTAAAATAATTTGAAGAGTAGGATATACAAGAAGAAAGAAAGGTGTTATGGAGTTAAGAGTTTTGTTTAAATTTTTTATTATTATTATTTTTTATTGTGTGATATTAGTTTGCTTTAGCCATAAGGATTTGACAAAATTGTGCTTAGTACGAGTAGATTACACCTCTTCACTTAAGGTTTACCCATCACTTCATATTAATATACAATATGTTAGAAATGCAACCAAGTTCAACACAACCAAGTTCTATTAACAATACACACACACCTAACTGTGTCCTCAAAACAACCCAACAATATTTTATTGCTTAGCTAATATTTCAATAGTACTTAGCCAATACAATGCATTGCAAAGATCATAACATTCATCCAAGTAAAGAGACCATAATGCACATGTATAGGCAACACCCAAGATGTATGTCTTAACCTTATTTATATGAAGAATGTTACAAGATACAACAAGGGAGTGCAACCAATTTCCTGCAACTCTTTTACATACTACAATTATCCAATGCACAATTATGTATAAGACTTGCTAATCCAACCCTTCAAGCATCTACAAGTCTTCCTCCTACAGTGTCTGACTTTTCCATCGTTCACTTAGCCAACATCAATTTGCACTACGGTGTCAAACCCAGACTTAACACAACTACATAGCTTCTAGTCCACCCTTGTATGAATGACCAAACTTGTTCAATGACTTTGCACACGCAGATGTCCTCTTTACATAGGGGGAATGCCTTGTCTTTTGTCTTCTCTAAGGTGTTGCGCAAGCCCCTCCATGTCCAAAGTGGACACAACTTGCAATTTGTTTGCTAACAATGGAATGTTCAACCCCTTGGATCTGCAAATTTGGATCGTGCACCCAAGGTGCTCCATCTCACATGGAAACTACAAATAGTTCACCAGTCCATCCATTGATTGTGCAAGCATTGTCTAGCCTTCCAACTTTCCACCACAACCTTTTGCGCCTACCTTAACTGATTGGGCATGGTGCTTATTGCTACCCATGGGTAGAGGCGTTACAAAAGGTGTCTAGTTGATAAAAAGGTCCTAAACAATTATGCACAAGAATGTTAAAGCAAAAGAAAATGTAAAAGGTACATTAAAAGAAAACAACAATATTACATTGACAACTTTAACGGATAAGAGGAGATCATAATGTACAATTGCTTTAAGTTTAACATTTCATAGTGTGAAAAACATGTAATGGTACAACTAAGAACCAACTCATAAAGGTTGTAAAGTGAAATACGAAAATGGGAACAACCCTAGGAGTTGCGGGGGAAAGGTTCTATTGAGTGTGTAGAAACAAAGACGTAATAAATTGACGGTAGCACTTTCTCCTACATTATATAACATACTTGTAAATCAAGGAGATGCCAAATTTGCATAAAAGAAACCATGAAATGACATTTTAAGAGGGTCTAGTAAGAAGTACAACAAGATTGGATAAGGAAAAAATGTGGCAAAAAATAGATGGTTGATAGTAAAGTTAATGGGACAACTAATCTTTGATGCGGAAAGAAAAGACCATATCTAATTGAATAGACTAAGTTCATAATTTAAGTTCCACCATTAGATTGCTAACTTTAGTTATCATAATTCCTTAATCTAATTTCTTGGAAAATGACAAACAAAACGAAAACTTCATTATCTTATATAACTATTTATGAATAATTTAATTATATATGATTCATCCCTTTAACTTATTATGAAAATGACAAAATTAATGATTAAAAAAACACTTAGAGACTCCACTTTGGAAGTGACAAAAATATCAAAAAATGGTAAGAAATAGTGAGTCATACGTTTAACCGATGTATCATACAAGTGAGAGACCCCACTCCTCTTTGAAATGATAGACGCTTCGGAAGTGAACAACATATCACCATTTCAAAGACCCCACTTTCTTTTAGAGATTTATATTTTAAGTATAGGTGAAGAATGACCTATTGTGAACAAAGAACATCACATGAAGATCGAAAGTGAAATATGAAAGCATGTAGTTTGTTACTCACTTCAAATGAGTACCTCCCCAACATACTTGCAAGGGAGCACCTTGATTTATTTATATTATCTCTATTATGGTTTTAGAAAGATATGTTGGTATGCTTGATAAAAGTAGAGGGGAGGTAACTCGAGTGGAGGTTATTTATCAATTGTTTTCTTAGAGAAGTTAATTATACGATTTTATAAGGTTGTTGACTTTATACAGTTTAAGTGGGTTTAATGGTTAAGAACATGTGTTTCCTCCTAAGAGGTCATAAGTTCAAATCTATAGGGGGTAGGGTATGTATACTTCTGTACGTTTTAGTAGTCAAATCGTTGTGCGGAGGGGGTCCATTGTCCCACAAACAAAGGGGTCTCATACACCAATTTGGTGTTTGGCTTAGCCGAGACCTTAAAATTAAATTATTAGTATATATATTAGAGAGCATGGTTGTGACTTGGTACTTAACCTACAAGAACAAGTTAAACAACATTAAGGTTGCTTCAAGCTCCAGCCAAAACCACTTACAACTCAAGCGAGGTTGACATAAAGATGCCAAGTCTTGGCTAAATCATTGGGATATCAAGGAAGAGAACACTTTGCAAAAATACAATAATGTTAAAAATATTATTACATCTAAATTGAAGAAGAAATTGTGGTGTGATAAAGAATTAGAGGATGAGAGAAAATTAAGATATTACAAGGAGGTGAGCAACTCTAATCTATAAGATCAAAATTACATATTTTTTTAAACTAGCGTAAAGAATATAATCAACATTGCTAAAATAAGAACAAACTCTAATAAGCTCCATAGTGAAATAGGGTGTTGGACAATTCCTAAAATGTCACGGGTTGAAAGAACTTGTCATCTTCATGACACTAAGAGGGTTAAAGATGAAAAACACTTTCTCTTAATATGTTGTGCCTACATCCATTAAATCTTAATTTCAAAATATTTAGTACAATACCAACCTTTCTAACCATTTAACTCATCAAAATTATGGTTATTTAGAAATACTTTTTTCAAAGCTTTTCTCATACATAAATAAAATTTTAAAGTAAACTCAATAATTCCTTATTTTGTTAAGATCCAGTAAATAAAGTAATCCAAATAATTTCTTACTTATTTTTAAATCCAATAAATAATTATTAGTAAAAATTAATAACCATCATCATTAAAAATAAATTAAAACATTTATAAAAATATTTCATAATTATTTATTTAATTATATTGTAATATTTATTTATACTTGAAATAAATTTTTAATATAATTATTTTTTTCACAAAATTTTATAATTAAAATATAATTTTTTTTATAAAACTTTTTGAAACTGAGCATAGCATAGAAATCCAAAACGTAACGTCAAAAAATAATGAATATGAAGAGTAAGAAAGGTCGCAAATTTCAACCAGGGAGGGAGGGACTCACTACTCACGAAGTAAAAAGTTTTAGTTTTGCTCTCAAGTTTAACCTTTGAGGGGTCGAACTTTTAATTACAATTTACATTTTTTAAAAGTTTTAATTTTGCTTTCAAGTTTAACCTTTGTGGGGTCCAACTTTTAATTACAATTTACATTGTAAAAATGCATTTTCATAGTTTTTGATTTTGACTTTAAACATGGAAAACTTTGGGTAAGGAGTATTTTTATTGAGAAGTAAGTTGTATCGAGTAGTTAGGTGTAAATTCTGGTTGTATGGAGAGTAGTTAAATGTTCTATAATTCAATACGGAGGAGATGTTGTTACATTAATGTGATGTTAGATTTTAAGAAAAACTAAATTTGTCTCAATTAAAATAATAATAATAAAAATAAAATCTATTCAATTAAATTAAATAATAAAAAATTACATTTAAAAAAATTTGATCCCTTTCATTATTTTATAATATAAAATATTGTTTAAGATAAATTTACACTAATATGATTCACTTGATACATTAAGATAAAGATAAAATGATTTTAATTTGAAATACCCTCTATTTTATTTATATCTACTTTACTTTTCTTTTTATGATTAATTTTTTTTTTAACATAATGGGCTCTTTCCAAAGAGACCAATGGTTCTAGTAATTTTGAATGTTTTTATAAGCGGGGAGAATGCATTATGTGGGATCCATTTATATTGATATGTGAGAACGTTTTTTTACTTTATTTGATTGATTTTGATATTATAAATCATTTTATCATTTTTTTTGGATTGATTTTGATATTATGAATAATTTTATATAATTTTTTAATGGATGGTTTTTATTAAGAGAAAAATAAGGTATTTATAGAGAGATTTGGAGAGTTTACTTGTAATCAACAACATACTTCAAGTTTAAAGAGTTGCTTTATTTCAAATTTTGACATTATTTAAATTTGTATTTCAAATATAATGATGAGTCATCTATGTTATGGGGTATATTATCGCAATTTATTTTGAAGTGTAAGGGTCTTTTTCATCTAGTTTAGAGTTTGTTTTTATTAGCTTTGTGTTGAGATAAATCACCATATTTTTGGGGGAGGTGTATTTTTCAGGTTTGCTCATTAGAGCTTGAGATTGATGATCATTTTGGATTCAAATGCTCTTTCTACTATAAGAACAAAGGATGGTTCTTTTATCTCTTCAGAGATTCATTTTGTTTTCTCCAAACACTCATGGCTTATGAGGTCTAGAGATGCTTAGCCCTCTTATTCCCAAGGATGTTCGACTTTCGTCAATGACTCATAAGATGCAAATTCCCCGCATTGACATTCACCAAATTGATTAAATCTTACTTCCATTACTCTGAAACTAGTATGAGTTTGTTCTTATTAGCTTTGTGTTGAGACAAATAACCATATTTCTTAGGGGAGGTGTATTTTCAAGGTTTGCTCATTAGAGCTTGAGATTGATTATCATTTTGGATTCAAATGCTCTTTCTACTATAAGAATGAAGGATGGTTCTTTTGTCTCTTCAGAGATTCATTTTGTTTTCTCCAAACACTCATGGCTTATGAGGTCTAGAGATGCTTAACCCTCTTCTTTCCAAGGATGTTCGACCTTCGTCAATGACTCATAAGATGCAAGTTCCCCACACTGACATTCACCAAATTGATTAGATCTTACTTCCATTACTCTGAAACTAATATGAAGAGGCTTCATGGCTAGTCTCCAAGCTCACATGATAAATCTACAAGGGATTGTAAACCTAGCTTGTAAACCAAATGAGTCTCATGGCTTCACACTCATCACACATTTCTTTGTAGTCTTTACTATTATAAGTAATGCTTCTTTAAAATAATAAACCTATACCATGAAATCTCCGTTTTGAACTTTTTCATTATTTCTCATCACATTCGTAAGTGCTTTTTAATATATATATATAATTTTTTATTTTTATTTTTCATATATTCTTTAAGATGTGTTTTAGCTTTTCCCTCATGAAATTTACATATCATATTTTTTCCAATTCCATAAATCAACTTTAACCTTTAGTACAAATTAATATTTAAATTAAAATAATGTGATTTGTTTGAAACAACTTAACTTAACTACTTAAAAATGATGTTTTATATTTTGTTAACTATTAATATAATTAATAAACTTAAGGTGAGAAGTAAGTAGAATTATACTTTTTATGTTGTTATAATTCTTTCCCTCTCCCATTCACCATGACCAACATTCCAACCTAAGAATCTATGGTGTTGTTGGAATTGTGTGTCTTAACGATTCCAAGGTGTTTTCCCCCATCCCCTAGCCTTGGCCCCTCTTTTTTATCTCTCTCCCTTATGCCCGGGTCGAGTGTCCTCATTGTCTTAGTTTGGTGCCCCTTGCCCTGTGTCCATTCCACCTATCCTCCCTCCCGCATCGGCGTCTCTCCTCCCATGTCCTCAATCGCCCTGCACTGTCCTTTTTCTCCTTCCCCTCCCGCCTAATTCCCTCCTCCTCGCCTTCATTTGTGTGGCTGGAGTCGCTCTAGGATGGGACGACCTCCTTTGCTCCTTAATTTCGGTCGTCTGGCCCCTTTGTTCTCTAGCTCTGTAAATATTTTTTCTCATGTAGGCAAGGTCCATCAGAATCTTTAGTTTGCATCATCCCTTAGTCATATGGGTGTTCCCATCCTGTCCTTTGTACTTGATCGTCAGTTGGCTTGTGAGAGTTTGGAGGGTATTTCATCTTGTTTGTGTCATATGCATCCATCAAATCTCTCGTTGTTCAAAATATTTGTCACAACACTGACCTTCCTAACCTTCTAATCCATCAAAACTATAGTGATCTTGGAACACTTCTCTAATACTTTTTGAGCATTGAAATAACATTTTAAACAATTCCAAGTAACATGTTACCTTTTTTAAGGTTCGATAGACCAATTTTGATCTCAGTGGACATCAACCGCCATCATCATAAATAATTTAATTGCATAGTCATAATCTTTGTAAAGGTTGAAATATAAAAAATTTCTTTCTCATTATTTTTTAATTGCGATTTTTCTCAAATTTAAAATGATTTTTTTATTATTATTATTCATGCATTTTTTTCATGTTTGAAATATATATATATATATATATATATATATATATATATATATATATATATATATGATTTTTATTTTTTTATTATAATCAATTAAAAATATGATTACATGTTTAATTTTATTGTCAATATTAAAAAATAACTAAACTACGATATTTTTATAGTTTGTGCTAGAAATTCTCTTTTTTGGGTAGATGCATGTGGGTCTAATGGTTAAGAACACGTGTTTCCTCTTAAGAGGTCACAAGTTCAAATCCAGAGGGGGTAGGGTATGTATACCTCTGTAGACTTTACTAGTCTAATTGTTGGGTGGAGGGGGTCTCATACACCAATTTGGTGTTTAGCTTGGCTGTGACCTTAAAAATAGATTATTATTATATGATTGCAAATAGTGGATTTATTTGTTCAAAAAAACAATTTTTTTTTTTATTACAAGGAGGCTATGGTTGAATTGTCTAGCATATTAATACAAAATTACAAAATTTTAAAAGTGAAATTACTTTGAAGATTTCAGATTTTTTCATGTTTTCAACAAAAATACTCACAGAGTGCCTTGTTTTTAAAGTTATAGCTTTAAAATTAACTATGTGGTTTATATATAGCCTTAAATATTGTTCTAACAAAAATAATATGTACATATTGTCCTAACAAAAATACTATCATGCAAAACATATGAAAAATTCAAAGATTTTTGGGCCCTTACTCGCTAGGGGTATTTTGCTTGCTACCTACCATTGATGAGAGGTTGATTGAGATTATCTTTCCTACTTGCTCAACGGTTTGTTCAACAATGTCTTCTTTCATAACTTCTATTTGTTCCCAATCAAGAGAGCCTATTTAGAGAGTAGGGATCCCTGATTTCCTTAACTCCTCATAGCCTGGATGTTTCTCTGGTTCTAGTTTCAAAATTCTATCATGCAACACTCTAACTTTCTCCTCAACTTCCTCCAATATGTCACTATTACTTTCCTATCTTATGTCTAGCTATATGTTATTGCCTTTTAGTTTTTATACCTAAGATTTTGTAGTGATCGCCTTTGAATCATCTGCATTTCCTTAGATTTGTTTTGCTCCTAGTCTTTCCTCCAACCCTCCCACTTCCTTATGTACAAAGAAAGACGTTATTGGGAGCTTTCATAGTACCTTTCACACCTACAAATTCTCTTCCAAGATCAAAGTTTTCATATAAGGCACTCCTGTTTAGATAACCATGTGGATTGGCCATTCTCTTGACCTAATGTCAATGCAGATATAGAAGAATACTTCAAACCTTGGGTGAATCTACCCACTTCAAAATCTACAAGGGATCCCCAAATTCAAATGAAAGAAATGGATTCCAATTCGACATAAAATTATAGAGCATAGGGCTCTTCCCAATTCTGTAAATTTGATGGTGGAGGGAGACAATAGAGACTAACAAAATTAATATCCATGGAATTAACATTATACCACATACTTCCATCCATGCCATCATGATAAAGTTCATATGGGATTCACCTCACAGGATGAGATATGTCGTTACACGATGGTTCAAACTCATTAGTATTGCAATAACCACGATGTATTAAGATCGCCACTCAACCATTGTGTGTAGTGGTGTCACTTGGTGTAGCTTATGGGTGAAATAATTATCATGGGAGGTGACAATTACACAATTCCCCCCTTTTTTTCCTTATTGTCCATAGATGCATATTACAAGATTCATTATTCATTTTTTCCCTTGAGGTACTGAGCCCTCACAAAACATGAAAAAATTCTACAAATTCAAAGCCTTCCACTAGCGTTTGGAATTTGAAAACTATTCTTCCTAGTTGTGCATTTTGAGGTAATGATTGTGCATCTTGAGGTAATGATTGGTTGACCATATGATGGATTACTCCCATGGAGTCCCCAACCACTATTATTTTTTTAACTCCCATTTTCTTCATATTCGATACCCCTTGCCCAAGAGCTAAAGCTTTATCTTCATTGTCGGTGGTCTTGCTTATTCCCTATGCAAAATTTGTTTCCTGATTTCGTGTAGGGTTAAAGATGACCCCCCACCCCCGACACCTTCCACCCCTAGTGTGTTCATTTATTAAAGTTAGTAACCTTGATGCATTTGTTAGCATATGGGTTGATCAAGGATTGTCTTAGTTGTGATGCCTTAGCGATTATGTCAATACATCCCTTGCCACCTTGCTTCCTCATAGGCTCACATTGAAAGAACATTATGTATTGTGTCTTTCTTATTTTAGTGTTAACTTCATAACTTTCTTTGCACACATGCATTATCTATAGTTTAGTGATTGGGATATATGGTGGCGAAATGACCATGAACCTACATGACATTGAAAAAATATGACAAGTTAATTGGTTTGCATTATTAAATTCTCTTACATGCTTTATATCACATGAATCACATGCTTGATCCCTTCAATGAAATAGAGAGGATTCATGTGAGTTAGGTGATAATTTTTTTTCATGGAAAACCTCGTGGGATGCCCTCTCTTCCCTATAATTTCTAAATGGAGTGAAACTCAACTACAATCACAATATTGTCTAGTAATCCCAAGAGACTTGATTATATTTGAATTTGTGACCTAAAATCTCTTTGTCGTCAACATGCCTTGGACATATGCTTCAATTGATTAACGTAACTCTTAGGACTATAGAGTTGGGTGATGTGGGTGAAAGCATCTCAACAAAAGTATGGTGATCTTGGAAAGCTTCTCTTAATGCTTTTCGAGCATTGAAACAAAATTCTAAAGAATCGCAAGTAATCACTTACCCTCTTAAGGTCCGAAAGACCAATTCAGTCTTAGTGGACGTTAATCATCATCATCATCATCATCATCATACAATATTCACAAAGGATGAGACTCTAGAAATATTCTAAAATGTTATTGTAGCCAACTCTGTGCTTTTCACTTTGATTATTCCAATGCACGCGGTTTCCACAATGGAAATATATTATTTTGGATCTTTTTAGTTGCCCCATTGGAGTTGATTAGTTGTTTGGTTATGATGGTGGTGGCTTCAGCGCTAATGTGGCCACCTAGTTTAAACCAGGGTTACGTTATCTTTAAACATTAGAAAAAGCAATGTCCAAGTTTGTGATCTTTTTAACTTTTCAATGATTGTTGGAAAATTTTGATTTTAAAAATATGTATGATATCACAACATGCTTTGGGGTGTTTCTAAATATTAAGTGATTTTTTCCCCTTATTTTTAAGGATGATTAAATTTCTAAAATATATTAAAAATTTGTATGATATCACAACATGCTTTGGGGTGTTTTTAAATATCAAGTAATTTTTTTTTCCCTTATTTTTAAGGATGATTAAATTTCTCCATTTTTAAGGATGATTAAATTGAATATTGAGTAGTTAGTGGATATTAGTGAGTAACTCAATTTTATTTAGATCTTAGAATATGATTTAAAGTTGTTTTTGATTTAAAGTTGTTTTTAATTGATTAAAAGTTTGTTTTTTAGGATGTAGGGAAACGAATTACCGACCCAATATCGAAAGAAATTTTATGAAATGAAAATCTATATCTTATGAATCACCAACAAATTAATTTAGATCTTGAAATATGATTTAATGTTGTTTTTTTATTGATTAAAAACTTGTTTTCTTAAGATGTAGAAAAACAAATTACCAACTCAATATCCAAAAAAAATATGAAATGAAAATCTACTTCTTATGATTCACTAACATATTAATTTAGATAATTAAATTTTGTATATACATAATGATATGAACATCTTCAAATTATTTCAACAAAAATTAAACTAATAATTTTGAATATTATAATTTTTTTAATTATAAAAAAATTTAATAATTAATAACAAAAAAACTATAATCATTTAATTATTTTTATTAAATGTAAATATAATTACGTCAAAAGGCGTACACCTATTGACAATGGGCACATTTAATAGGTTTTTAGTACTTTCAGTTTTGTATGGACAAGATTAAATATTGATGGAATATTCTTAGTCGTCCCAATAAATCAATGGTTGTGATTTCAACCACTAACTTTCTCATTATTATAAAGACATCAATTTACATATTTATTTTTTTACTTTTACTTGATCATATTTAAAATTTACTATGATGACTAACTGATTGCCATGTCTAAGTGATTAACAAAGATTAAGTAAATTTAAGTTTTTTTTACGGCTTATAAATTTCTTACTGAGATAAGTAGAAGCGCTTCACCTTATTTAACCCTAGGGGCTTGGTGGCATGTTACACTCTTAAGCCAACATTTACTGGGTGTGTGGCTGTTGCACGGGGGACTGCAGAATAACTTGCCAACGCTTTAAAGTTTCTCATTATAATATATAGTAAAGCATATGTAAAACGCGAAAACTCAGTCGAGGCTGTGAGAGGAAACCCTTGAACGAAAAAAGTTTTAAAAAATGGACAGCCCTGCAATCCATCTGACGCCTGTGCATGCGTGATCTCTTGGATATTTCCATGGCCAACTTATCAATTGTAATACGGTAAAGGCATACCACCTAAAGGCTTACCAGTGGAGAAACCGATCGGGACACTTCTATACTAAACAATCTGGCTACTGAGTAATTCAAACAACGAGACTACTTTGTCGGCCTCTTTGATTGCATAAACTTGTAATTTATTTCTCCGACTTTGCTCATTTTATATTTGTTTGACTATTCAATTTATGTGTCCTCGCCACTGTTTAGTGTTGTCACTTATCTCTTGAATTCATTATTTAAATGTCTGTGTTTTTGTTGATCTCAGAAAACAAATTTTTAAAACGATTTTTAAGGTAGCTACCAAGCTACAAACCAAATTGTTGTATAAGTTATTTGACTGCTATAAATTATTATGGCCTTACCATTTATTCCGAATTCTTGATACCTTCGCCGGTTTTTTTATTGGCTTACTATGCTTGCTATTGATAGCCTCATATGGTTATTTTTGCCTAGCATGTTATGCATTAGTAAATTAAATATACCTTTCAACATTCATCCACCACAATTATGTGACTGTGCTAGTTATACAAAACATTAAATGTAAACATATAATTATACGAAGAAAATGTAAATTTAGTTACTCTAAGAGATTTCTTCCTTCGTTTACACTTTGGTTGTATGATTATTTGAGAATACACGACATATAAATGTGACTAAACTAAGCATGATATTTAATATGATTATCACAATTATTATTCATATTTGCAACGACTATGTGATTTAGATATTCCTTTAAAATGATATATATATATATATATATATATATATATATATATATATATATATATATATATATATATATATA
>ML788384.1:208837-226014 GCA_009831015.1 Picea engelmannii
TTAAAAAATAATTATAAAATGAAACTAACCCTTTTAGAATATTTTTGGTTAGCCAATTTACTAAATGGTATATTATAGATGGTATATTGTGAGACTTTACCCAAGTTTTACAATACGCCATTTTTTAACAATAAATCATTTTTATCTTTAAAGATGATTTACTTTTTGGTAGGATTGATCATTTCTTACTTTTAATTGACAAAGGAAAAAAAGTTTCCATGAAAATGAAACTAAACCTCTTTGTGTAATAATCCTTTTTTGAATTAATTGAAACCAAATCCATTTTTAACAAGTGTTATTGTAGGTTTTTAAGGTGTAGAACAGTTGGTGACGAAATGTGTCGTTAAGGCATTTTGTGATGTTAAAGTCACCGGTTCGAAACCTGCAGGGAGAAAAAATACAACCATGTTAAGGGTTGGTGTGGCTCAGACCGGGTGCGATCCCTATGTGATTTTGACAGCTTAGATGCCCATGAGTCGTAGTTTCTCAGCCACAGACTAGTCTCGCAGGTCACGGACAAACTAGCAAACAAAAAAAAAGAACAAGTGCAATTGCAGTTCTATTGCAGCACGCAGAATGGAGCCACTCTGGTTTTTTTCCACGACAGCTAAGGTTTAACCCTAGCCTCTTGTGACCTCTGTGTGTCGGCCCTGGTGACCTCACTCCATCCTCCTCCGATGACCATGGAGGTGGACTCCACCATTGTTGTTGGTGCCCCGGTTCGTGGGGCTGTTCCTTCCATATCCAAGCTCAAGCCTGCTTGTGTTTTGAAGTCTAGTGCTTCTTTTCGTGATATTGTTTAGAAAGTTTTTGCTCCCTTGTCTTCGTCTTTTTTGGTTCAGGAAGGCCCATCCCTTGTCATTCCCATGGGACAAGATGTTGAATAAGAGGAGGAATATCACAGATCTTAGAGTTTGGTCTGTCGCTTCAATGGTCTTTGGCCAAAGTTAGTAGATCTTAACAGCTAGATCTATGCTTCCTGGATACCTGTCATGATTGTTTTGAAACAGGTCATCTTGCATCCCATTGTCCCAAAGGGTCCAAAAAGATCAGAAAGCAATGGAAATCCACTTGGTGGGTTGGTTCTAATGATGACCATCAAGTGATTCCAAAAGCCTGCAAAGAGCCTCCCCAAGACAATGAAAAGCCTCTTCAATAAGATCCTCCTATTCAAGACACTCCGTTATTTCAAGACTTGTGCCAAAACTCCACTAAGAACCCGAAGAAAGAGGCATCTACCATTCATGACTTAGATAAGGGAATTCAGATACAACAATCCCCTCAGCCACCGACAAGCTGGGCCGATCAGATTGATATTGTTGAGGTTTTGGATCAAGAAAATCAAGAATATTTAGATCAAGAAAACCCAAGTATCATAGACATTACAAATGGTCCAACATCTGCAAACGAAGTTTGGACAGTAGTCAGAAAGAAGAAGAAAGTACATGTAACACCACAATTAATGGTAACTCGAAGTCAGGAAAAAATACAAGCTCTTCCCCATCAAGTTAATTTAGATGCAATGTCTCTTCATGTTTATCCTCAAAGTCTTTTTTTGAGTGTATTCAGTAGGGTTGTTCTATGTGAAGATTTCATTTGAGTATTTAAAAAAGTCATCAGTAGTCTGTAGTAGTTGTCTATTTAAAACCTCAAGTTGACTCGAAGTTTTCAAGATTTTGTAACTCCTTCGTGATCTCGACCGCACCTTTTTTCTTATAAAATTTCTCAATTTCTTTAAAAAAAAAAAAAAAAAACAAGTACCACTACAGTGGCGATGTTCCCACTGAAAAGCTTTCGAAAAGACATAAAAGTGTCCCAACTTTGTCGATGATGTTCTTGCATTGACTTGATGCAATGTACCATTCCATGCAATAAGAGATACATGCAATAAGGAATACATATGGATGTGCCATTTGCTCGTGAACCCCCACGCACACCTATAAACGTCAATGCTAATTCAAGAACCAAGAGCACCTATAGTCCAATTAGATCAGTACAAATTAACTTCGATTTCCCTTTTTCATGTGATAGTCTTGAACAATGTTCCATGTTTTGCTATTTGTTTATTTTTTAAATGTGAAAAAGAACCGATACTTTGATTTCCCTACTAATGTTTCATTATTTTTTAAATGTGAAAATTGAGATATTAAAAATAAATACTAAATACAGAGATATAAATCCAAAAATATATATTTTGTTGTGTCAATATGAATTTTGTTTTAATAACAATTATGAAAACATATATAAAAACAATATTACAGGATTCATAAATGAAAAAAGGATGTAGAGCTAACATGTAAAGTAACGCATAAATTGAAAACATAAATTGTTTGGATAAATGAAAGCAGAGCATCAAGATGAAAAAGTAAAACAGATCATTATGGCTACATTAGGCAATGGCCAATTTCCTTAGAACATTCGTGTGAATATTTTCAGATGAATAAATTCCTACTTTCAGTAAATATTATATAGATTAGATTGCAATAAATTTTTACTTACCATAAATATTATAGAGACCAGATTGCAATAAATTCCTACTTTTGATAAATATTATATAGCCTAGATTGCAATTGCCCATCTATCCATAATGCACTGATTCTGGTAGTTAGAACAAAAGGCTTGTTAGACCAAGGAAGGAAACATTAAGGCTTGAATTAATTGGTACTCCTCTATCTAGGCAGCCTGAAGGAGCTAAGAATAAGACCGGTGAGAGAGAAAAGCAGGAGTAAGAATAAGACCAACGAGAGAGAAAAGCAGGTAAGTCAACCTTACTGCATCAGCTGAAATGTCTTACATAGTCTTAAAACTATTCAAAACTACTGAGTCCATGTCTAAACATTTCAACAAATAATGGTTAGAAATAAATGTCACAATTGATGCAATCAACTCAAGTCTTACGGTTATAAGCTGCAATAATATGGAATTATTATGCTATAGGTTTGAAAAATTTTAAACTACCATAAAACTATGTTTAGCAATGCATAATTTGATATTTTGGCTTCATTGATTTTAATTTTAGAAATATATATATATATATATATATATATATATATATATATATATATATGGCAGAACAATAAAAACATTGGCGATATAAATACTATAAATTAGAAGTTGTTAAATGCCACAAAACCCTCAACTCAACAGCAACAGTAACAATCAAGTTTATCCTAAAAAATTAGGACAAATGTACAAGAAACAAACTTATTTATAAAAACATCTTTGATTAATAAACTTGATTAATACACTCAAATTATAACATATAATTTATCTCTAGTAAGAATATATAGTAATAATGTTTACAAATTTTAAAAGGTTCTGAGTTGCGGAAACCCTAGATCTTATATATTGAACACTAGCCGTTGCCCCTTTTGCATTGTCTCGGCTTTGCCTCAATGGCCTCTCTGAACCCATACCCCCCGGACTTTGTCGAGGAAGTTGCAGCGTTCAAATCTTTGGTTGGATCCCCGTAAAGTCCCCCCCTTGCCCAGCATTCTCAGTTCGTGAAGAAGTTGGATAAAATTATGGAAGTGGCCATTCCATGCATAGTGGCTCGCAAAAAATCCCTCTCCTTCACCTCCAGAGCTCTTGTGGGTCAATTCATGGGGTTATGGCCTCCCCCCCACCAAATAGATCTTTGGATTGAGCATAATTGGCACCCTCTAATTCAAGGCCGCATGAATCACTTCTTTTGTGGTAAGGGCTTCTACATCTTTTACTTTGAATTAAAAGAGGATAGAGATCTTATTTTTAGGAACAACCCTTATTTCTTCGGTCCCAGAGGTTTATAATTAAACAAATGGACCCCATATTTCGATCCAGAGAATGAGATTCCCTCAGCCGTTCCGGTTTGGGTGTGTCTCGCTCACTTGCCATTTCATTGTTGGGGGGATTAGGTTTTAAAAAGTATTGGAGATACCCTAGGAAAATTCATTGACAATGTTGAACCCAAGTCCATCATGTATTCTTGTGCTAGGATTTGTGTGGAGGTAGACTTGGAAAAAGGACTTCGAGAAGCAATAAAACTAAAGTTGGATGACTGGACTTGTATTCAGAAGCTCGACTACAAACAACTCTCATTTAAATGCAAGACGTGCCATGATTATGGTCATTTTGCCAGAAATTGTCCCAATAAAAAACAAGCACAAGATACATAGGCCTTACAACAAGAAGAAGGATGGAAACGTGTCATAAAGAAAACTAATATAGGTAAAGGAGTAGTTTCCTCCCCCGGACCTTCAAGTCGCGCCTCTAAATCAGGCCCCTCTTGCCAAATTCCTCCGGAAAAACCCCTCCCAAAGAATTCCTTCCCTAATCCCTCCTTCCTTAATCTCTCCTCCCTCATCCCCCCCTTGCCCTCTCAAAAATCCTTCAAAATTTTGGGTGAACCATCCTCAAAGAAAATCCCTTCTACCGGTCCAGTGTTGGAACAATTGGATCCTTCCCCCCCCCTCAGTGCCATAAAGAATAGTTGAAGAATCAGGAGAAGAGGACAGTCCCCATGAAGTCATTTAAGAAGAAGAACAACAAGAACATGGAGAATCTCCTACAAAAAGACAACCTAATCAAGAAATGGAAGAAGGGGAGCTCCAACCAAAAAAACTCAGAAAATCCGGACGTAGATATAACAAACAAGTCAGAGAAGAAGCAGTGTCAAAAGAGAAGGCCTTAGGAAAACAACATTCGATAGAAAGCTTGATGTACACCTCAACCTGCAGAGGAGGAAATAAAGGTTCTGATCCCCCGACTTATGGCAATCGAGCCTCCTCCACCCCACGTTAATGAATTTCCTCTTCTATAATTGCAGGGGCTTTGGCAATAAATCCAAAGTTGAAGCCCTAAAAGATCTCAAATCTGTAGCCAAGTCCCTCTATAATTCTCCTCCATGAGACAAAAATGGAGGAGTCAATAGTGTTATAAACAACAAAAAAAATCTTCAAATCTTGCGGTGGAATTGTAGTAAGCTCTCAGGGCACCTCTGGTGGAATTGCTACTCTTTGGGATGATCGAATCTGGAATCTTGAGGTAACACTAAGTACCCAACATTGGTTACTAACAGTTCTAAAAAATAGAGATTCCAGAAATATCGTTTCAATTATTAATATCTATGTGCCTAATTCCTACTCGGACAAAACCTCTTATTGGCGCGCTCTCTCTCTCTCTCTATGCTCAAAAACTCTATGTATATCTCCTCTTGCATAATTGGTGGTGACTTCAATACCCATCTTAACTTTGGGGAAAAAAAAGGAGGTAGTATAATCAAAGATCCTTTCTCTGAGAATCTCTCTGACCTCATCTAAGATTGGGATCTTCAGGATTTCAAACCCTCCAAAGGAAAATATACTTGGAACAATAGGCGTTCTGGTCTTTGGCACATAGCATCCCGCCTTGCCACTTTCTCATTAACATTAACTTCCTCCTCTCTCCCCTGAAAATCTCTTCTCACATTCTCCCTTCAGTGACTTCCGACCATAATCCCATCTCTCTGATCTTCAGTAACCCCCAGAACTTTGGCCCTCTACCCTTCCATTTTAACCCCCTTTGGATACATAACCCAATTATCGTACCTCTCATCTAGCAAAGTGTGGTCCTCCCCCTTCTCAGGGTATCCCAACTTCATCTGGGAAAGTAAACTAAAGGAAGTTAAACATTCCCTCAAAGTTTGGGTGAAATCGTCCTTTATCCCTCCGCATCAAGAAAGACTTGAAAAAGAAGAAAATTTGACGAGAATTCAACAATGCTTAGAAGAAGAAGAAGTTATTGAATCACTTCCGAACCAGGAAAAATAAGCTAATCAACAACTTTATCATTCCCTACGTAGAGAAGAGGAACACCAAAGATTGAATTCAAGAAGTTTATGGCTAAAAGATGGAGATTCAAATACTTCATTTTTCCATAGACAAGCTCAAAATAGGAGGAAAAAAAATACAGTCACTTCCATCCTGTTAGGTGTTGGGCATCATCTTGACACTTTCGAACAAGTAACGGAAGCAACCTCCCAACACTTTGAAACTCTTTATCAAAAACTAAATGAAGAAGGATTGACTGAGGACATTCAAGTAATGCTAAACAATATTCCAAATATTGTCTCAAAGCATGATAATAGTCAGTTAGTTGAGATAAATGAAGAAGAAATAGCTAAAGAAATTTGGGACATGGACCCAGACAAAGCCCTCGACCCCAATGGATTTTCAATCAGATTCTACCGCTTCTATTGGGCTATCATAAAGCGATACCTCAAGAAAATGTTAAATTATACGCTGCAAAAACAGAAATTGGGAGGTGCCACAAACTCAACCTTCTTAGCCCTCATTCCCAAGGAATCTAACCCCTCAAATTTTTTCCGCTTCTACCCCATATCCCTCTGCAAATCCTCCTATAAAATTCTCACAAAAATCATAGCAAACCGCTTAAAACCTTTGCTACCCAAATGCTTCTCCGAAAATCAGGGAGGTTTCTTAAAAATAAAACAAATCACATACAATATAGTTCTATTCCAAGAAGCCATACACTCTAACATGAAAAGTAAATATCCAGGCATGGTCATTAAACTGGATATGAAAAATGATTTTGATCGGGTCAAACACTCCTTTCTTCTCTCAGTCCTTAAATCTTATGGATTCTCTGAATTATTCATCAGTTGGATCAAGGCCTGCATTGGATCCCCTTGGATATCCCCCCTAATAAATGGTCGTCCCTCCTCAAACAAGGATTCCCTCTTTCCCCCTTTCTTTACATTCTCTTAGAAGATTCTCTTAGTCGTAAGCTGGAAGAAGAAAGAAGGATTGACAGGCTTCCTAGGTTACTTATTGTGAGGGGGGTCAAGGAAATAAATTACTCCCAATTTGCAGACAACACTCTTCTTCTGGGGGCAACAACTACAATCATTGCCAAACATTTCCAGAAAGTTCTAGACTCCTTCCTCTCTTCTTATGGAGGTCAACTGAACTCAGCTAAACGCAAGATCTATGGGTGGAGCGTCTTGGGGCACATCAAAGATCATATCTCCATAATTATTGGATTCTCCATCATCACAACTTTGAACCACTTCAAATATCTAGGTATGCCTATCTTCCTAAATTCTTATGGTAAAAATGCCTGGAGGGACGTCATTGATAAAATTCTCTCAAGGATCCAAAGCTGGGGGGATGTTGGCTCAATTTGGCTGGAAAAACAGTGCTCCTCAATTCCGTTCTCTCCTCTCTATCCATTTTTCAGTGTTCTGGCTTACTTGCTCCAAAAGGCACTCTTGAAAAAATTTCCAAAGCTCTCCGAAGTTTTCTTTGGGCCGGTGGGAAAGAAAATACTAAAAAATTCCATCTTCTAAATTGGAAGCATCTTTGTCAACCTCTTAATATAGGAGGCTTAGCTATTAGAGACCCCAACCTCATGAACACTTCTTTAGGAGAAAAACTTGTTTGGCATATAATTTCGGGGCCTCCAGAATGGTGGAAATCTCTTCTTCTTGCCAAATATTTCACCTCTTCAAGAATGCGATGTATGGATGTATACCCCCCAGCTTTCTGGCTCCTCTATTTGGCGTCTCCTAAAACACTCCTCCCATCTTATTCAATCTAAACTTTTATGGGCCATGGGAAACGAAGCTCATATGAATGCTTGGTCTAACCGCATTTTGAACCTTGAACCAATGGAACATCAAGCTTCTCTTCACCCCTTGAAAGAATGGTGATATTCCAAAGGACTACTTCTTCTCTAAGATTTCTACACCTGGGCCCCCAACTGTGATTGGATAAATTGGAAACCTCTGGACACCCCAGCCCATCTCCGCCCCTTATCCTCCTTCCTTTTCAACATGTTGGCTAGTTGTGCCCCCACTAACTCATCTAAATCTGACTTCCACAGTTGGGGATCCTCCATCTACTTAGTTAAAGCAAACTACTCTCTTCTTCAATCTTTCGTTTAGGCCCCCCCAATCTCAAAAATATCGAAGGAAATCTAGTCATGACCTTCTCTCCCTAAAGTTAACATATTCTGCTGGTTGATGGTCCATGGAAAAATTCTAACTACAAAGAATTTGCAAAAACGAGGAATTACGAGTCCTTCACGATGCCCCCTCAGCCTCGTAGCCTCTGAAACCATCCCTCACCTCTTCCTAGAGTGTCCCTTCTCTTCCCAAATTTGAAACCTCCTCTACCTCCCTCTCCCCCTTCCCCGGAGAACTGGAATGATTTGTTCATCTCTTGGAAACAAATATATGTTGGAAGCTTCAAAGATGAGAAACACTTCTCCCTCCTCTAGAGACAAATCTCTAAATTTGTATGCTGGAAAATATGGTTAGCAAGGAACTAGACAATTTTTTGTGGGAAGCTCTCTCCCCCGCAGCGCATTTTTTCAACAATTTGTGGCTTAATTTATGAAGTCTTCTCCTCCAGTTCAATACAAAAAGACTCGACAAGTTCCTTGGAGAAAAAAGAAGAAGATTGGATCGCTTACATTTTGGGCCCAAACCCTCCTAGAAAATTCCCACCAACAAACAAAATATTAAGAGGCAAAAATGGCAATTACATTTCAGTGATCTTGACTTCCTCCTTTGGAAAAGACAACAATCCTCTCCAATTATTTTCTTTGATGGAGCTTCAGTAGGTAACTTAGGGGAAACATGTGCGGGGGGACTCATCTTTGATTCTGATGGAAAAAATATCTTGGATTACTCTTGGGGCCTTGGGAAGACAATCAATAACATAGAAGAAAGCCTTGCAATCTACATGGGACTTCAAATTGCAAATTCGAGAAACATCCATGAACTCATCATTCTTGGAGACTCAGAACTAATTATAAAGGACCTTTTTGGCTTAAAAAATTGAGCTTATCAAATCCTTAACGATCTTTAGTGTCGGATAAATTCTTTGAAATGCCATTTCTCCAATATCCATTTCTTCCATATTCTACATTCCCAAAACCAGGTTTTCGACAACTTAGCTAAATTAGAAAAGAACTTGGAACAGAGTCAACTTTACATCAATCAGGATGAAACTCATGCATGGATCCATTAAGAATATATATTCTTGGCTTCCCCCTCTCTTCATTTTGGAACTTTTCCTATTTTACAACTCAAATTCTCCCCCCTCCGTTTTTCCCCTCCCCTTCCTTCTTTCTAACCTTCCCCCTTGGATTTCCTTCCCATCTCCACCAGGCCCCACCTCCCGCCCTTCCCCGACACTTGGAATTCCTCATTGACCCTCCTCAGAAGTGTCCTCCCGAATGTCCCTTCTATGTTTTTTAATGCACCCACCCTAGTCTCTTCTCCCCCCACGCTTGTTAGCTTCGCAGGCTCCTTGTACTCCTTAATGCTTTCTCCCTTAGACATGGCATCATAGTTCATTATCTTCTATACGGACGATCTCACTAGTTTGTGGGTTATTCAATTCTCCTGTCCTTCCAAGCGTCCGATGTCAACCTCCCTTCCTTCTTTGCGGTTAATGCCCCGTCCCCTCCTAGAATCTTGATCGCACCTCCACAAAGAATTTTATGCTTTTGCGCTCCCGTTTCCTTCCTTCATCATGTGGCAAAGCACTAGAGCC
Organism: Picea engelmannii; assembly: GCA_009831015.1. Taxonomy (NCBI): domain Eukaryota; kingdom Viridiplantae; phylum Streptophyta; class Pinopsida; order Pinales; family Pinaceae; genus Picea; species Picea engelmannii. Next base: position 218,380 of record ML788384.1, read on the forward strand.
CCATGTTCATGTCCTTCCTGTGAATTAGAGGAGCAACAAGACCAAATCCTAAATATGCATCGGGATTACAGAAGTGAAAAGGAAAGAACAAACACGCAATTAAGAGAGCTCCAAAGGGAAAATCAGGAACTTCAAAGCCAAACTGTCAATCTGCAGAACTAGCTTCATCTTCAGGAACAACGTCACAACCAAGAGCTTGCAATAGCTCTGCACGGGGTCAATAGGAACACCAAGAACATTGGAATTATCAGTCGGAATTTGGGGAATCCCCTTGGCCGCCCTCAACATCCGACAAATACAAATGAATCAATTAACTCAAGGATGCCCTCAACTTTTCACTCTGAAGCAGGAACTGAGTAGAACTAGACTCCTCCCAACCTAGCTCTAGCTCCAGTGAAACACAACTTAGGCAAAGGAATTACTATATCCAAATCCAATCAAGCAAGTCACCAAAAAGCAATAAAACCTTCCTATAATCTCTAGCCAGGTTCCTTTGATGACCTACAATTTTTTGTTTATTTTGTCCTTGTATGTAGCCATTTTTACATGGCAGACTAATAGTTCCTTTTGGACAATCTCTAAGTCCTCCTTTAGAAAACAAAAGACATATTGTATTCTGGACACAGATCAAAGAATAAATTTTCTTTCATTTTGTAAAGTGTTGTAGCACAAATATTTTTTTTTAATATAATTCCCCAACTATTTGTTAAAAAAAATAATGTTTACAAATTTTTAAACACTAGTTTATAATTTATTATTATTATTTTAGGCCAAAATTTATAACTGTAGCAAACCTGTTTGGCATGGGATGGGGAAGACTAGTTGGTTAAGGTATACAACCTCAAACGATGGAAAAAACATGTAAATATTGCAGATCACTAATTAATAATCCTAACAAGCATCAGTTCACACTTGCGATAACTGGGAATTAATTAAGTTTGGAATCGATGTGAACCAAATTAAACTATTGGGTTGTTGAACCTCGAACTAATTGACACAGTCAAAGATAAAATGCAAAAGCAAAATCATGGCACAGAGCCTCAAACTTGGAGATAGTGAAAATCCATATGGTTGTTGTAGTTATCCATTGTGAGATGGATGAAAATCAGACCCATGTTGATCACAAATTCACCAAACACGTTCAATTTAAAATACTAATATTCAATGCACTCTATCAAGGGAACGATGTCGAATCTGGGTCAGATCTTCTCATAGAACACTGTGGAGGTCATGCAAAAGGCCCTAAAATCCATGTCGAGGAGCGTGCCACTAGAAGACTCCACTATAAAATTCTAATTAATGATTTCGATGAAAACATGGGAAAATCAATACCCAAAAATCTACGTCAATATAACATAAAACATGAGTTATAAATGGAGTAAATCTAATGGAATTCATATAAACCTCTTCCTATAAGGTGTTAAAGGGCTTGCACCAAAGCTCCAAAACATTGTAAAACTATTCTGGGCATTGCCCAAAATTATTCCAAAAGTTTAGCAAGTCTTGTAGTGCGGGAAAAATATGAAGTCCCTAGCTAAAGAATTTAAAAGCAAGGAGAAAAAAGTTGAAGGGTGTGTGTCTCAAGTGTGGGTAAGCACACTCATAGATGAAAACAAGGTGTGCTATGAAGTGAATTCTAATTCTGGTTTGACAAGAGGCATGTCTACTCTTTTGGTTGAAGGTGTTAAGGAAAATACCTAATTACATCCTTAACTAGTTACTTAGATAGTTTACTGTTACAGGAGTTGGTAACGTCTTGTAACCATATTGTGTAACAGTACATGTTCATATTAATAGAATACACATCAATAGTGTAGTGTGTTGTATCAATTCTATCTCTGCTTAATCTTTTCATGGTAGCAGAGCGGGTCATTTCATGGTAGCAGAGTGGGTCTGGGCCTCACTCCATCACTGGAGAGCCCAAAGACCCAGGGATATGAAAGTCGCTAAATTTTAAAAGAAGAGGAATCGATCTTGAAACTGTCATTTGTTTGAGTGCTGCTATTTGTCGTTATAAAGATGTTGTTTGACGTGTTGTTTTCCATGAGAGAATGTTGCTATTTTCGTAAGAAATTTGTGTCTGCAAGGAACGTTGCGTGCCGAGGAAGGTTCCCATGAGATGAAGGCCAACAAAGGTTTGTTGTGCCGAACCATAATTGTTTGAGTTGAGCCCGAGGAGAGGGTGTGAAGGATCTGGGTGGAAGAACCATTGTGGAAATTGACCGAATGACTTTGGAGTCACTGCGGTAAAGAAATTTCCAACCGTGTAAAAAAGGCAGCGAAATAAAGAAAGTAAACCTCCGTGAAAGAGAAGTGGATGAAGGTACCATATTTTTTCTTGGGTAAATAATTTTCAAATATTAAAATAAAAACAAAGATTGATTTTTGAAAGATATATTTTGAGAAGCTGTGGAAAAATATTTATATTAAAAAGATTGGAAAACCATTGAAGTAGAAAAAGTTGGCATAGTTTTTATTTTTATTTTAAAGGAGGCAATATAAAAAGAAGTGAAAGATTTGGTCACACCAGCTTCAATGGGAAATAAAGATTGCCGAGAGATGAAAAAAAATTGTTAGGATGAAATTGGTTCACAAACCAATGTAATTATGAGATGATGAGATTTTATTTTCTTCGTAATAATGGAAAATTATTTGGAAGTATTTTTTAATGGTTTGGAAGTTATTTTTGTATTGAGATTCACGACCTAATATGAAGGTGTTGTTATTTTGTTATAATTAGCTACTCTAACAAATGACAGGAGAATAAGGAAATCCAAGACAAGGTAAATACAAGAGAAAAAAGATGTTAAGCATGGTGATGAGATTTATTTTGGCATTTCTAAAGAGAGTTGCAAAGAGATAAGAAGTTATGTGAATCAAAAAAGCATATTCCAGCTAGACCAACAAAGTCGGTAGATGAAGAAGAGTCATCATGGAGTAAGCAAATAGTCTACAAGAAAGAAAATCGAAAGAGTCATCATGGAGCAAATAGTCGTCTACAAGAAAGAAAATCAAGGCTTCCAGAGAGAAAAAACCGCAAGACAAAAGTATTGTCTCTTCTATTGTTGAAGAGCAAGTCGTTGAACCATTTTTATGGACAATTTTTCCGCATTATTGAGCAGTAAAAACTGCATGAAGAAAGTCGCAAAGAAGAAAGATGGGCAGAGACATGCAACAAAATATAACTAATTTTTTTGTTTTTTCATTCATCAACAAATACATAAGAAATGAATTGTTGTAATTTGAGGGGTGAATGTTCGGTTGTACCTGACACCCTAGTAGACACTCCAATAAGTTTTTTGGTATAAGTTTTTTGGTCCCATTTGTAAGAAGTTGTGAGCTTTGCTATAGGAAAGCTTTGTTCCCCATGTTCAGTAAGCCCTGATTGAATCAGGCCTACATAGGTCAATATGTGATCATGTATCATGTATCATTGGTTTCGAGTAGCATGAATCGTTGGCCATGATACATCATAACTATATGCAAACTTTGTTTTCCATGTTCAGTAAGCCTTGATTGAATCAGGCCTACATAGGTCAGTATGTGATCATGTAGCATGTATCCTTGGTTTCGAGCAACATGAAGCATTGGCCATGATACATCACAACTATTCTTGGTTTCGAGCAGCTTGAGGCGTTGGCCAGAAGGAATGTGGTATTAAGTCCACTTTGGTAAAGGAATGTGGTATGAAGTCCACTTTGGTAGATACAAGGGTGTCTACTTGTAACTTTGGTAAAGGAATGTGGTATGAAGTCCACTTTGGTAAAGGAATGTGGTATGAAGTCCACTTTGGTAGATACAAGGATGTCTACTCGTATGCTAACTTGATGATTGTATCGAAGAATTTGAATCTTCGATTAACAAGGGAAATGCGAGATATTAATCTCTGAGTCAGGACCAAGTTTTGTTTAAGGGGGAGTGTGAAGTCTATTGCATTGGAATGCATTGGTAGCTGGTGATAGTGATAGTTTTTCCCAGATGTAATTAAGGGGGAGTGTTAAGGAAAATACCTAATTACATCCTTAACTAGTTACTTAGATGGTTTATTGTTACAGGAGTTGGTAACGTCTTGTAACCATATTGTGTAATAGTACATGTTCATATTAATAGAATACACATCAATAGTGTAGTGTGTTGCATCAAATTTGTTTCTGCTTAATCTTTTCAGAAGGCCTCTTAGCGTGGTCACTTGCTAAAATCTTAGGTCTCACACTGAATTTAACAATCTAATGGGGAGCTTACCAGAGTGTAATGCAATTCGGAATAGGAAGAGGAGGACCAAAGCCATAAGACAAATAACCAAGTTCTTAGGAGACCTTCTAACTATCTAGAGCATTCCGACAAAGGCACATGTAATACGTGCAAATGGGGTCACATATTTGGAAAGTTGCACGTTCGGGTCATACCCACAACTAAAAGGAAGTTAATTAACTATGTTTTGTTATTTAATTTAATTGAACATAGATTAGAATTCGCTTGATAACTAAATTAGACCCATGTATTAGCCACATGCCTATCATGCCATAAGCTCCTCCATGCATGAATACTTCAGAGGGACGTCCCCTTGCTTATCGTGCTTTTGGGTTTTTTGGCATGTTGAATCTGCTACTGATCACAATGCAAGTGATAACAACTTGAGCTTGATTCAAAATAGAGTTTGATTTAAGGAATGATGTAAGTGATAGCAACCTGAGATCGATTCAAAATAGAGGTTCATGCCCTGCAATAAAGGCAAAGTTGAACAAAGCAAGGTGAACATAGGGTATTTACCACACTGTTGAAGCATGCTTGTTCAACGATGTTGTTTCCTACCATCTACATTATCTATGAACTAAGTACGATAAAACGCTTGAAAGCAAGTGTGAAAGTTGACATGTGGAATGTATTATTTCTACCATTTTCCACCTGAATATTTTAGTCATTCTCTTGATATTTCTTCCCTTTTGTTGGTGTAGTTTAGAGGTTTTTCTCCGTCTATGGGTATTCCATGTGTGATTGGTCATTTTGGAGGCATAATTGGTTGGAAGAGGTGAGGTGAAAAATTGGTTTCCCTGAACCAAAGACTTTTATTGAACATCAGTCCACTACTTATGTACGAGCTTTGGTTCTCACCAGGGTTGAGACTCTATATATATAATCTTTAATTGTCCTTGATTTTTTAATCATATATGTGTTACTATGAGTATCTTCCATCATATCTTTATTTTATGAATATTCTATCTCAAGAATCTCTTTCATGTGATATCATCCTTGACAAAGGAAATGTAGCTTCCTATTCTGTATATATTTTTGTGTTGGACATTGCTTTATGATTTTGTTGTTTAGCTCTTCCTATTATCTATAATTTTCAAAAGTTTTTTTGCTTTCCAATTGTGGGTTCAACACACATCCATGTAAAAAACATAACGGATTACAGTGTCATGTATAATGTTCAATAGTGTCTTGTATAACGTTCAACAGTATGCTGCAAAATTGGATGACCTAATGGATCATAAAATTGTTTTGCAGATGACTTCACAGATCATAACATAGCAATGTGAGATAAACTTAAATCAATGAAGGTAAAATGGATAGCTTACCCAAGTTGAACAACTTAAATTTGTTTTTTTTAATGTGTATGTTGTTATGCCATCCTCAAATGTAGTTTATTCTTCTACACAATTATCTAGTGTCTATATACCAAAAGGAAAATTGTTGGTTGCTCCAGTTCCCTTTGAAGTACATGTAAAAATGTTAATATTATGGAACTTGATGGATGGTTGAATAGTATTTGGTTGTAAGAATTGTATTTGTATTACTGTGATATTGTCTAATTTTTCTTGTCCACAAAGAAACCACATCGAAGCTAGTATACCCCACTACAGGCATGGCACTAATTTACAACTTGGAAGAAGAATTTACTCTCGTCAACAAGACAACCGGCTATACATATCACCAGTAAGGTTAAAAAGTCTCCAAATACTGAAATTGATTATTTATTTATGATATTGGGTTTTTCCTCCGTGTTATTCATTGCCATTTCATTGTAAAACACCTCTCTTTGATCATGGGTTTTCTCATGGATTGTTACTTGGAGGCTATGTCTAGGGCCCTGAGGGTACCAATGAGCATCATCATCCCACCCTCCTCCTTAGAAAAGAGAGAGAGAGAGAAGATCGCCTTGGATGCCAGTTTCACACAACCAACCAAAATACAAGGATTAAAAAAAAATTACTTCCTCCAATTCCCTCTCTCTAGCCAACAAAGAAAAAAAAATCACTTCCTCTAAGTCCCTCTCTCTAGCCAACAATTAAATGAGTTTAAAGTTAACAACTGCTCTATTTTATACATATTCCCTCAAGGACTTTTGACTCTCCGTGCTAAGCTCTCACACCATGAAAGCATCATTGATCTTCTAGTAATGCTTCTTCTAGCTATTCCTCCAACAATGTATAAAAGTAGGCTAGATGATATGTCGGTGCTTCAATCTAAACAACATGCGTTGGGTGGCCATAATGGGTAAATATTAGATATTCTATACTTGCATGTTATAACTACCCCAATTTTTCCTTAGTAGAAGCACTTGTCTGAGCTCTAATGTGGGTTATTACATTTACTCCATCATTCATGGAACTAACATCCCTAGGCTTGGAATTAACTAGGTTGAGCTCACTATTCCCAACCCCTCAAATATGGAGTAAACCTTGGGATCCAGTGTGATGGTTCTCCATTCAGAGGTGGGGGTTGATTTGAGAATAAAAGAGCTTAAATAACTGCACTCGAATCGGGGTTCACTACTGTACCTATTATGTTTTCTATCATCAAAGCGGCGACTAAAGTAGGTCGGGGCTTACCTTTTAACATATGAGAACACCTTTTACCTACAGGAACAAATCAGAGGTAGCTAAGGTTTCCCATCCCATGGAAGAACTTGGGAGCTCATGTTCCTGTATTAAAATAAATCCTCGCTTAGCATCCTTATATTTCATTATATAATCTATTATGAACACCAAATAGAAAAAGACATGTGTTGTTTGCATGTGCATAAGTTGTAATCCTGGTTTAAATGGTTATCTATGATTGTGGGGTTTGGGGTACTGAGAGTGAAAGGATAGAGTGGACCGGTCACCACCCATATATGTATTTTACCATCCATTGATAGGATATAAGGATATGTAACTGTGCTTGGTGAAGCTAATCATTGAAGCACCACTCTTTAGTGGGATATTTTTCTAGCCTTAGTAAGAGATTTATTCCATTTCCAGTTTTAGTAGGCAATATAGCTTATTACAGTCGACTCTTATATTTGAATAACAAATGAGATGGGTGGTCCTTTGTGAACGAGGGGCTACCCAACCATCTTTGTTGGCCACAAACGACATGAATATAAAAATTGTACAAAGACTCACCAAAATATTCCATTGTTTTGCTTGTCTATCTAAATAAATTATAGGATTGAAAGTCAATTTATTCCATTGTTTTGCTTGTCTATCTAAATACATTACAGGATTGAAAGCATAGTTTTAAAAACCGAAACCGGTACCGGAACCGGTCGAGGGTCTAACCTGAACCGGAACCGGAACCGGTCATAAACCGGTCGAACCGGTTTCAATGAACCGGTTTTTTTAAAAAATACATAAAATATTTAAATTTTAA
>ML788384.1:249366-271178 GCA_009831015.1 Picea engelmannii
TGGAGAATGTTTGTCACACATGGCACTCCCATGTGGACTTCTAGAGGCTACACCCTCTAGAAACACTAGGGTCAACTCCCATAGTGTGTGACGTCAAGGGTCAACTCCCTTGACATGTCCTCATGTGCTCTCCACATGGGACGCTGGGCTATAAGCCCAAACCCACTTATCCCTTCTCAGATAAGTGTCGTCACAAATCAATTCACTTTAGTCACAGAGGAGTACGATCTGGAGAATGTTTCATGAAGTTGCAAACATCAACACTCCCTTTCAGTGAGGGAGGAATTCTCTGCCACACCAAGTATGTCATGGAAGTACTCGAACTTCATCCTGGTAATGGGTTTAGTAAGAACATCAACAACCTACTCATTTGTAGGAAGGTACTGCACCAATATTGCCTTCCTATGCACCATGTCTCGGATGTAATGGTACTTGATCTCAATGTGTTTTGATTTGTCATGAAATACTAGATTCTCTGAGAGCTTCACATAGATTTGGTTATCAAAATGAATAATGGTGGAATCTATCACATGTCCAAATAAATATGCAAGGAGCTTGCGAAGCCACACCACACTGCTTCACGAACTACCACACTCAATGCAATGTACTCTGCTTCTGTAGTGTTCAAGGCTAAAAAAGTATGTTTCCTGCTACACCAGGAAACCATGGAAGATCCCAAAGTGAAGCAACACCCGGAGGTGCTCTTCCTATCCACTGCGCTCCCTGCCCAATTAGAGTCAGCATATCCCTGAATTATCATTTCAATACTAGAAGTATATCTCAGACCATGTCCAATTGTTCCTCATGGGTATCTCAACACATGCTTCACAACAATCCAGTTTGTTTGTCTCAGTTGGCTCATAAATTGGCTAAGTGCACTCACTGCATAGAAAATATTTGGTCTGGTGTTAACTAGATACATCAATGATCCAATCATTTGTCTATACAGGGTCGGATCAATCTCGTTGGAATTGGAAGAAGACACAATTTGTTTCTTCAGATTCATCACCATTAGTGTAGCCATGGATTTACAGTTTGACATCCCAAACTTTTTCAGTATATCAACTATGTACTTCCCTTGACTTAAGAAGATCTCATCAGTTCTCTACCACACCTCTAGTCCCAAGAAGTAGTGCATCATACCAAGGTCCTTAATCTCAAACTCAGAGGCCAATGCATACTTGCATTTTCTATGTACTGGTGAGGAATAAATTATCAACGTATAGGACCAGAATCAGGACCTCGCCGGTAACAGTCTTGTAGTACAGGTTGGGATCAAAAACACATTTTTTGAAGCCCAAACTCATCAAGTGTCCATCAATCCTCGCATACCAAGCTCGAGGTTCCTACTTGAGTCCATAAAGGGCCTTCTTCAACCTACACACATGAGACTCCTTCTCATGTATGACGAAACCATCTAGCTACTCAATGTATATTTCTTCCTCAATCTCTCCATTGAGAAAGGTTGTCTTCGCATCCATCTGATGTAGTCTTCAACCCATGGATGTTGCAAGGGAAATAATCATCTAGATAAAAGTGTATCAAGCAATAGGAGCAAATGTCTCCTCATAATCTATTCCCTCCACCTGAGAGAATCCTCTAGCGACAAATCTTTCTTTGTGCTTCTCGAAGCTTCCGTCAGTTGTATGTTTGATCTTATAGATCCATTTGGAAGTCACTATAGACTTCCCTTAAGGTCTCGGAACAATATCCCACACATCAGTCTTCATGATGGACTGATACTCCTCCATCATGGAATCTCTCCATACTGGTTGACTAGATGCCTCATCATAACATGAAGGCTCAGAATCAATGATGTGGCTCATAGTTGTAGCATAGCACAAACATATTTGAGGTCTCTTGCTCTCTCAGAAGGTACCATGAGGAGTTGCATGTCCTTCTGCCTCTTGCAGAGTACGACAAGCCCATGTAGGTCTCTTCTGACCTACTACAATATCTATGGGAACATCAACTGGAGGTACAAGATCAATGGGATCAGTAGGCTCAATTGTCTCCCTCTAAATTGTTGGAGGGTGAGGGGGAGAAGGAAAAATCTCTTCCTGTTTCTCACTATCAATTTCCATGTGAGATCCTCTAGATCTCATGGAGGCTACCTCCTCCTCAAAGGTAACATCTCTTCTCACCTCAATCTGTTGTTGGTTGTGGAGCCTGATTATCTTCCTGATTTAGAGGTCTTTTACTTTCAGCCATGTTTATACCCCATGAAGTATTTACACCCCAGAAGTATGTACACTCTTCCACGCAGGGGAGTGCAAAGGGGGGGTACCCCCTCTGCAGGGTCTGGGGGGGCTATTCCCCCGGCTGGGGGGTTTGGGGGCAAGCGGGGGTTCGAGGGTGAAGCCCCCAAAGCAAAAATTGTTGTGTAAAAGTATATTGTAATTTCATTGTAAATCTGGACCGTTCATTATAAGGTCGCAGATCTAACGATAGAGATTATGTTAGGGTTTTTTGCCCTAGAAGGCAACCCTCTTTTATGAGGAAAATGTATTGTGGCTATGTATGTTGATGAGTATTGTATTCTAAGAGAGGAGATTGTGAGAGAAAGAAGAGGAAGTTACAACAGGTTTTGTTGTAGGTTGTATCCCTTCATTTTGCTGGATAATAATAAAGAAAGGACCTGACAATTTCTCTGATGGACGTAGCCCACACTGGGTGAACCACGTAAATCTGTGTCTCTCTTGTATTGTGTATCTTTTGTGTTTTGTTTCCGCATTTGTTTTATTTTATTGCTCCGTGGTCTTGTTTTTCTAACATCTGTCTCTAACCATGGATGTAGATCTAGTATGCCTTTGAAGACTCATTGTACCCCACAAATGTACCCTTTCTACCTGAAGGGTTTAGCTTGATCCTTTTCTCTTTGGGTATATGAATGTATATTGGACACCCACATATCCTGAAGTTTCCAACCTCAGGCTTCACTCCAATGAAGGCCTCCTTGGGAGTCATGTTCCTTAAAGTCTTATGAGGACTTCTATTTTTAACATACATTGTAGTCATGGATGCTTTTTCCCACAAAAACATAGGTAAATGTGTTGGGTATGTGTTATATTCTGTTTTTAAAAAATTTTTGCACCGAGACGACATATTTCTGGGACCACATGATATTTAGGTGGTTTTTCGGCACATGGTTTTTGCCGATGGTTTTCTATTTCTGGTTAAGGAATTAGGGTTTTGGACTAATCCAGGTCATTGGGTTAGGGTTTTGGATGCCGCTGGCTCCTATATGTATATTGTATTGTAAACAATGTAACACAATGTATGAATATAATATATGCTGGTTTTCCCGGTTTGGGTTTCCAGGTGAAAAATCTCTGTGTAATGTTTGTATTTGCCATTGTATATTTTCTGTTCTTTTCTAAATATCAGTTTGCAGTAGATATTGTACAAGGTTAGAATTTACAAAATGTTGATCATGAATCATTGCCTTGACTGCCTCAACAATAGATATGTTATTCCTCTCTACGACCCCATTTTGTTTTTGTGTTGTAAGGAAAAATGTACTCCTTCTTGATCCCTGCCTCAATGCAAAAATCATTGAAATCATGGGAGATGTATTTTCCTCCATTATCTGATCTCAACACTTTGATCTTCTTCTGGTCAGTTTTTTGACCTGTGCTCCGTACTCTTGAAATCTGGCAAGGACTCCATCCTTGGTATTCAAGAAGTAAATACAAGTCTTCCTAGAGTGGTCATCAATGAAGATCACATAGTATAGGTATCCACTCAAGGAAGAAATTGTCATGGGTCCACATAAATTTGTATGAATCAAGTCTAATATCTCCTTGGATTTGTTGTCGCTGCTCGAAAAGGACCCCTTAGCATTCTTTCCAAGAGCACAACCTATGAAAATGTCATCGTGTTCAACATGGATCTTTGGAAGGCCTGTCACCATCTTCCCAGAAGCGGGAAAAGCTTTATAATGTAAATGAGCAAGTCTCCTATGCCATAGTTTGCTCAAACTAATAGAATCGTGTATTAAGGCCTAAACTGGTCGGACAATCAATCTATACAATATGTCCTCTAGAAAACCAATCACCCGAGCATAATCCATACTAGATTTCTTGTTCCATGCAAGAACCTTTCCATCAGAGAAAGCAACCTTGTAGCCTTTGTTCTCTAAGGCTGAAATAGAGACAAGGTTCCTTCTCATCCCAGGTACAAATAATACATCACTCAAATGGAGTGGGGTGCCAAAATCCAATTGTAAGGAAGTGGATCCAACTCCCTTCACAGTATATCTGGCATCATCACCAAGTACAACATGCAAACAAGATTCTTTCTCTACTAGATTTGTAAGGTGCTCTCTGTATCTAGTCATATGTCTGGAAGCACCACTGTCAATCAACCTGTTAGCACTCTGTAAATTTGTTCGGCTAATGAAACAAACAACAGAGCTAACCTAAAAACCAACTTTAGAGCTAGGTACTAGCCTGCTCAGCTCAGAGAGGGCTCTCTCCGGTCACTTTTTCTTTAATAGATAAAATTTTTTAACAAATCAATGGCTAGGTTTTGTTGTTTTGAAGGGTTTTTATAAATTTGCTAGCAAGGAAGGGGACGGACACTTAGGCTATGGAGCCAAACTTATGAAACGAATGGAAGTGTTGATTGGTCAGTAGAACTCTGCATAGGATAAAGGCTAAATGAGGCGATAAATCTGAGTTATAAATTGTAAATTTGCAGAGTGTAAGAAGAAAGGAAAAACATATAATTGAATCAGAGCATTAAATAAATGAATTCTGACATTAGTTAGGAAGAACTTAACACAATTTAAATTGCCTAAGAAAAGAGCATCACAAGATGAATTCTAGGCCTTTAACTATCCAATTTAAATAGAAGATAGTGAAAATGGAATTCAAGCATACAGGAAATGCATACAAAGAGAGGAGACAAAACTAAGATCACCACCATTAGAATATTTTCATGGAAATTTCAAGACTTCTGCATGTGTATTCAATTCAGCTTCAGAAAATTACATTCAAGTTCTGAATAGCTAGAATCGCGCCCTTACACTTCTTCCAATCCCTAATACATTTGGAACTCCTAATATTTATACAAGTTGAGTTCCTTCGGTTGGAAACCAATTACAATGATTGAAATGAAACGTGCCAGTTTCTAAAACTGATTACAATGATTACGATAATTAGCAAGAAAACGTTTCATGATCCAGCTTCTGACTCCTCTGACGCTTCAGTTTTGTTCTTTGCCACTTTTTCTACTCCGGTCTTCCACGTGACCTACCATCTTCAGTGACACATGGACATCATCTACTAGACCCTGGAAAACTGCACTTTGTCTTACCCAATCATACTATCCCTTCCATTGCAAGTTAGAAGGGATATCATAATCTATCATTTCTTTGATCAAGATCTCCAGGTCAATGCGGGAATCATATGACATGAGTGGTAGTCCAAGTTTGACTTCTTTGAACTGATTCAGAATCTCAAAGTTTATAATAAAATGCTCAACCAATGTAGCTCCTTTCAGATTTTCCTCCAGGGTTTCGAACTTGGAGTGATCCATTCTGCACTGAGTGAGGTAAGCGTTGTATTCTTCTTGATCATGAAATTTTCCCTTTCCAACCCAAAATGGTGGGAGGCATTTGATAAACAATTCCTCAAACAAATGCTTGAACTCTTGCACACTTTGCTCCATTTGTGTTGCCTTGGTTTGTATTGATTTCAACAGGTTATGTTTAGAAATAACCCTCCTGGCCCAAATAATCAATGTAGTTTTGTCTTTAACTCCAATAGTATGAAGTTGTGTAGTAGGAATGGAGTTGAGTAGATTTATGGCGATTTGGGCCCATTCTGATGGTTTATTTGCTAAAGTCTCATTCACAACAGTGCACTTGTTTCTAGCTGTGATGGCTATGTTATCTTTATCATTGATGAAATTCAAATACACTATGAACTTGGCAGCTTCAACAACTATAGAGTCCTAGATGATATGCTTTCCCCCTTGCAATAGGATTTTTCCTCTTAATCTCATCTTCAACTTATCTATTCTTTCCTGCAAGTCTTCATTCTCCTTTTGAAATTGAGCCATTCTTTCATCCTTTGCTTCCAACTCCTTCTTCAATTTCTCTATGCTCCCTTTTAACCCTTTGATTTCTCCTTCTTTTAGGCTAACTTGTGACATAACCTGGAAAATTCCTTCAGTGTTTGGCCCAACTTATGCAGCATGAGGTACAACTACAACCTTGTTTAGCAATTTTGTCTACTCTTGTGACCACTTCACCTTTTCTTGCTCTAGCTGCAATGCCTTGATTTTGTAGTCCAATGCCTCTTGATTAAGTGTTTCATTTTCCTGTTCTAGAGCAACCAATTCTATTGTTTGTGGATGCTTTGTGGCAAACATTTTCAGTTTCTTCTTCAAACTTTGAATTAATTTGTGTTTTCCATCTAATGAGGATTTCACCCCTTGGGGGCCTTCACATTCCAGCCTCTTGACTCGAGTCTTCCAAGCTCTGCTAGATGCTTTTTCTTTCCTCAACTTCCCTTCCAATTTCATTGCATAAGATGACATCTTTGAATTCTTCAAGCTTAAACTCAGGTAATCAGAATACAACATATCACTGGTATTCCTATGGAATTTGACCTTGTCTAGAGCATTGATGTTGTCATACCTTATCTTTATCCCAGAGACTTTGTCTTCATCTGCAACTGCAATGTTAAAGGTCATCTTATAAATATCCCTTATTGTGAACATATAAGATTTGTGCTGAGAAATATTTTCCACTTCAGGGACTAAATCCCTTATCTCACCCAGAGCTATGTTTCCCTTCTCAACATAATGTTTTGCCAAATCTTCTTTAGATTGATAAGTTTCCCCAGATGTTTTATCAAAGATGTGCTTCTTGTTGCTAAATGTTCTTGAGCTACCTTCACTTTGGATTTTTCTTTCCTTTTTGACCTCTACAGTGCTACTGCCACTTTCCACCATATCTAGATTTACTTGTTCTCTGGGTTCTTCTTCCTCTAAATACACTATCTGTGGAGACTGTGAAATATTCATCTTCTTAGGAGCAATCTACTGATCACTAGTCCCCATGGCCTCTGAACTACTTCTCTTATTGTAAACACTCATCTTAGGAACTTTGACTATCAGTTTGTGAGGATCTTGTTGTGTTTGACTTTGTTGCAGGTGTTGGCGACGGAAGTCACTCTTGGATTGCTTGCAGGAGCAGAACCCGACGCCCATCAGTTTTATGTCATGGTAGTTTTTAATGGGTGATCAAATGGACAGAGACTCGGGGAGATGTCACTCTAACTCAGAGACTGGGTTCGGCATGTAAGAAACAAAGGAGGTCTTGATCTAACTTTAGTCAGTGGGTTGATTAAAAGGTGAACAGGTGGAAGACTTGATGATCTAAAAATAGAAGGCTGACTTGTTATGCTATGCAAGCACCCCTACTTCATTAAAATAAACTTTACAGGACCTTGCTTCATGTGTATAAATATGCAATCTAAACTTATGTGTTAAGTTTATGCTTCTTCCTTTAAATGTGCATGTAACTGCTTGTAAATGCTTATGTGTGAGCAACTGTTCTTTAAAAATGGTTATATATGTACTTGCAATGAAAACAAATCAACAAAACTTGCAGAAAATAAACCATCAAACTCACACCAAGAACAAGCTGATAAAGGAGTTCACCCCCCCTACGGGCTACATCTCCTTGAGCCTCCATAATGGACTTGGCTCTCTGGGATTAATTAGTCAAAAGTTCTTTTACAAGATTCTTCTCAACTCCAATGGAAAAACAAACTGTACCATTGAGATCAGAACACATAAAAACCCCAAAAACGACTAATAGAACTCTGAAAACAGATCATGGCTCATCCAGGCATGACCTCTTCTACATGTGGCCATAAGCTTCCCTGAGCTTCTCTTTGGAAAAAACACCTGTAAAAGTCCTCAAAAGCCTCTAAAACTTGTCCCAATGTGTTCATATCATATTAATTAGCCAAAAATGATTATTCATTCATAGAAAACAAACATAGGCTCACCAAACCATGTCCTCCATCAAAGAGGGCTTCAAGCTCCCTAGAGCTTCCTGGAACTTCAACGGTGAAAAACTTGCTGAAGAAGTCTTCAAATGGCCTTAAAAACAGCACCAATGGATCCATCACGTCCAAAAATCCCTATCTGGGCTTTTACGGCACCTCAATCGGCCAAAAAATGAGAAAGTTAGACCTCCTCCATTCTCCTCCTTCTACTTTGCTGGAACTGGTTCTACAAATCGCACCTCTGTGTGCATTAACCTGGAACACGCTCCCAATGTGCGTTAAAACCTGGCACCAGGCGCAACCGCGCCAACGGTGCAAACCGTAGGACGGTTAGGGCGCCTCCAACCCCCAACCGCCTAGCACTAAGGCATATGGCTCATGAAACCTCGGGCAAAAAGAAAAGAGCCAAACGGTTATAAAAACCGTGCAAACTGTAGAAACCGTGTCAACTGTTGAAACCGCGCGCAAAAGTACAACCCCATACGTTTTAACCATTGGTCAAATAATAAAAACCACGGGTTAAACCCCCGCGTGTTTAACCGTTGGTTATATATATGTTATATATAATATACAACACAACCCGCGCACAATTAATCAAAACTTATGGTTTAAAACCCCGCGCGGTTAATATAATATACAACCCATAGTTTATGTGTAATGTAACATTGCAATATATTGCAATGTATTGCAATGTAATACGCGCCAGCAGTAAGGCCTTTATACATATGGTTGTATGGAATACAATGTGTCCACGGGTCGGGGCTTAGCCCCGGCCCGACCCCCCTTTCCTTTTCAAACAAAAGTCAACTTTAAATAAATGTTTTACAACATAGTTAACAAGGAACAGTTGGCGGAACTTTGGCTAGCAGAGGGTTATGAAGCCGCTATAGTTGGGGGAGGTCCAGGGGTCGAACCCCACGGACTCCCCATATAATTTTATACAACCATTGAACAAAATGAAGGGGACACGTGTCAACATCCGATTCGCTGAAAACCGTCCAATACAAATGTGCCACGTCACCCACCTTCCACGTCGACTGTACGGTCGCCACATCATCATGATGGTACGACCCTCCACATGGCGGTATGGACTGTACGGACAGGTACAGTCAGCATCCCAAATTTTTGCCAGTTTGCCTTGGTGAATAAATCGCGATAACTTCTCCATACGAACTCCGTTTGCGAAAGTAAATATACCACCGGAATCAGGAAGACGAGACGGACGCAATGGCACTGGTTTCGTCGCAATCCGAGCACTTTGAAAATTGAGCAAAATTTTGCCCCCTGGTCCAGATTTTGATCACTTGATAAGAAGAGTGAACAAACTACTTCGGGCAATAGGATTTCAGTAATTTGTAGAAGAAAAACTCTGAATGCGAGATCCTCTGGTTCAGGGCTTCGAGAAACTGAAAGGGGGACTTGACTGGATTCTCCAATTCCAAGTCGTTCAGCGTTAGGAAAATCACAAGGACTGATTAGAGATAATGCGACTGTCACAGTGATCAAATTCTACATCATCCTATAACAGTTACAACTCGACTGGATTCTCCAATTCTGAGCTGCTCTAACACAATTGAACAAAGACGTGAAAGAAACTGACATTCATAAGGCAAGAAGTCTCAAGAGTCCATACATAACCAGAAATAACAGTGCTTCATTAAAGCTTTACAATCGGGAGCCTCGCTCAACCATCGATCCTTACAAAAATGGCGAAAACGCCTACATATACTCAAAAACGACAACAACAACAAAAACACGATGTTGCATTGAAGAATTGCATCTTCATGGCTTCTGATAGCCTGCCCATGCAGACTCAGGATGATCGTGCGCCTATGACAGATGCCATCAGATTTCGGATTGTCCTTCTGCAGGTGAGTCGACATGAATTAGTCCTTTGTCGAACCTTCCTTTTATGGCGGAGTTGATGTTCAACTACCAACAACTGCCACAATAACTGATCTTTGGGATCGAGGACGACCTCGGTCAACTCTGCCTTCTGGGACATGGAGGTCTCCTAATGGTGCCACCTGGATCAGCCGAACGATCTTTCTTTGGATGCTACTTCACTGGACTGCTACAAGGGACCCCTATGGCTGATGTGGATGAGGGTGTGACGGGGGTTAAAGGCGTGAACGCTGTGGAGGTGACGGAGAAGAAACAGGAGCTGTGACATCAACTGAGGAATGCCACGCGGTTTGAATAGGACAGAGGAGGAAGGAGCATGGAGTGCGGGAGTATAGGAGGAGGTGACTGTGAGTGAGAGGGACACATGGCAGGAGACGAGAGGATGACGAACTGAGGTGGTGTCATGTGGATGGAGAGAGGGAAGTTGGACAGATGACAGGGGAAGAGGGAGGCGGTAGGTGGAGAACAGGTGGCAACGAGGAGGACGATACCAAAGGTGACATGACAGGCAAGGGACCCCACAATAATAACACACCATTCCAGAGCCCCCCCTCTTTCGTTAAAGATAGGATGGCAAAGGGGGGCCGGAAAGGCCTGAGCATCATTGATCTAGGTGCTCCGATCCTAACCTTTGAAGAGTTGCGTGTTTGATTCCAGACCCCCCCCCAATTAAAGGCAGAAAGGAAAGGGGGGTCCGGAATGAAGCATCAACCACTGATTTAGGCACCCAGATCCTGACCCTTTAAGAGTTGCGCACTCGATTCTGGACCCCCCCTTCTGCTTAAAGGTAGAATGGCAGGAGGCCTCTGGAATCCGCTCCTGACCATAGATTTGAGCACGTAGATCTTGGCCGCCTAGATCCATGCCCCCTTTAAGTCCAATGCGCTCGAGTTTCATTGATGGATGGACGACTGAGATGATGTTGGCGCTTTCACTATGAAAATCCCGAAAGGTGTCACCTGTGGCTCAGATTTTGTGCCACGTGTCCTTCAGATGAACGACCGAGATGGATTTGTCTTCAAAAGGGGCTACCTCCATTCCCGGGCTCGTTTAACGTGACCTGGCGCTAGGACTGTGGGCTCGACTTTGAAGGGCGCTTATCGGCATTTCGGGGTTCGGGGTTTCGAGATGTAAAATGACGAGGAGCTGTTACCCCTTGAATCCCTGAATGTTGACATGACATGATCGCGCAACACGTGTCCTTTTGGATGGACGGCTGAGATCCTTCATGAATGTATATAGACAATACCTATCGCACTAATCCCGACGCAACTCCGCTAACCGCGATTTCCCGTCGACCGTCGATCTGCTCCTATGGACAAATCTGGGCCATTGACAACATAATTTTGCCTGCTCACTTGATTTTTAGCCCGAAATGGGGCTTTACGTGCTACGCTTGGGCGTTCTTCATGCAACCTGCAGACCTGGATGCTCTTGAGCCCAAGACAAGAATTGTCGCTAACAGCAGGGTTTCCTCCATTTGATGTGTTTGAGTTGGTTGCAAGATTGCTTCCATATCAACACATACTTCCAGGTTTTCCATCTTATCAAAACCCTCAACATGTTCATGCTCGTAAGGGGCCTGTTTGTTCATCAATCTTCTCTTGGATATGATTTGGTGTGGATCATATCTTCTTCCCTGTAGCTGTGAAAAACCAAACTCTTTGAGCTTTGCTTGAATATGAGATAAGCATGATCTAGTTTTGACAATGAAGGGGCCAATGATAAAAGGGAATTTGAGGTTGGAGGCTTTGTGCAACTTCAGAAAATGCTTCGTCTCAGATATAATTCTATGCCTGATGAATTCAAGGGAAAAGATTCTAGGGGTTAGAAAAATAGGCAATAGATAGGGGGATTCATGACAACCATAAACCCAGATTAATGTTGAGTGCATGAATAGTACCCAGTCCCCCACTTTGTTATTTGGATTTGACTGTAGATAGCTCCTCATGTCATCCAAAACTCTGGGTAGGCTGGTATTGAACATCAAATTGTAAACTCTGGACATGACTTTGTTTATGAAGATGTTTATGAAGATAATCAATGTGATCATTTTGCATTCAGTTGATACAAATGTTGCTTTAGGAAATTCTCTCTTATTGGTTTCCATAAAATCTTTAGCAGATAGGTGTAGTATCTGAAATGCTTTAGAGAGAGAAAATTCACCAGTTGTTTATGGATATTATCAACTATGAATTGATCATAACTGATGTAGACTGACAAACCATACTCCGACTTAAAAAATGTTAAAAGGAAACTGAGCATGACTTCGACCACATGTTTATCATTGTCTAGACCTAAAATTTGACTCAACAAAGAACAGACCCATTGGAATTCAATAACCATTATACTCACATTCATTGGCAAAGACAGACTCTCTGAAAAATGTTCTAGTTTGACAATTGTCCGTAAAAAAAAATCTCAAGCCTTTGATGGACATTCTTTGTATACCCTAATTAGATTTTCTTCATTGAAAGGTTCGAACATTGTAGAGAAAGACTATGTTATACCGAGGGAATCTCGAATTGATAAAATATCTACCCTACACATGACCTCAAATCCTTGTTTATTCACAATGATTCTTTCTTCATGTGAATACTGTTCAGCGCACCAACCTACAAATTCAGGAAAAGGGAAAGGTATTTTGACCGCATAAGGGACTATGGTGGTTTGGACTACTTTAAGGAATGGTATACACCTTCCTACATTATCAGACAAGTTGCTTCTAGACACAGAGATGGGAGAGATGGTGACTTCGGTATCAAAGACGTCTGAATCTCAGTCAATTAGGGCTTCTTCATTCGCCACGAGGTCTTGCTTTGTTATTGAGGTTATGATAGGATCCATGGTTGTGATGAAAAATACCTGGAAACTATCGAAAATGGCATGTAATTGGCGTGATGTTGAGCTGCAGTTTAACGAGGGTGGTCGCGCTGAGTTTCAAATGGTCCAATGTTCAAAAAAATAAAAAATAACCAACAAAGTACCCTTTTATACTTTTCCAAATTTCGGGGGCGTGAGGAAGTGGTTTGGGAAAACCCGCTTTTTACCCCGAAATGTATCTGGTGGTGCCATGTATCCTCGATTGAAAACCACAGTTTAAATTTCGGCCTACTTTCCAAAATTATCCTTTGCGTAGTTTCTCCACCCAAAATCATCCCCGACTGTCGATCTTTGAGATTTCATGATCCATGCCGTATCGGGCCCCATCCTCTTATCACTCCTTCCAGTTTATCCTTTTCCTGACATATTTATCCCCTTCCTTGGTTTATCAGGCTTCCAAACCAATTTAGCATCTCGCTAGATCCTGAAATCTTAATTTCACATAAAAAAAATTAATGGTGACTAACACAACCAAATATCATTACTAGTAGGAACCATACTTGAGAGGGATGAAATGAAGAAGAAATATTCATCGTTCATGCTTGCATTCCTTGAATTTCTCTGAGGTGGTTCTGAATCAAAATTAGCAGTGGAAGCATATTGCTTTCCTTTCTTCCATGTAGGAAATTTTTTCACATTGTGGCCATACTTGTCACATCTGAAGCACTGAACCTTTGACATGTCCTTCTTTTTGTGCTCAGAAGATGGTGTTGACTTCCTTCCTTTAAATGTTTTGCGGAAACCTCTTATTTTTCCTTTTCTTTTCCTTGCATAAGTGGCAAGAGCTTGATTGTCATCATGATGGGAACATTGCATGTCTCTAGCTGCAATTCTGGTCTCCTCTTGAGTACATTTTGAACGTAAACGATCAAACTTGGGCAATTTGGATCGCCCATTGATACTTTGAATGAATGGATCCCAATGGATTGGAAGACCATTAAGGGTAATCATGACAAGTTCTCTATTAGAGATGATTTCACCAATAGCACCCAACTGACCTATGATCTTTGAAATCTTCATGAAGAAGGTGGCAACTGTATTAGACTTCGTCATCTTGAGATTTTGAAGTTGGTGTCTTAAGACAAGTGCTTTGTTGGTGTTGTTGCTCTCAAAAAACTTCTTTAAGATGACGTGCATCTACTTAGTTGTATTCAAGTTGGAGATGTGAGGGATTAAATGGTCTCTCACATAATAGATGATGATATTTCTGGCTTTTGCATCATTCTTCCTCCATTGAGATTTTTCTGCATCATTAGTTGATTTTGGTACAACTTCTTCAATGTACTTAATTAGGTCAGTCTCTTCTAGAGTGATGAGCAATATACATTTCCAAGAACTGAAGTTGGTTGTTCCATAAATCCTATCTTCCACCAAAATACGGTTCACCATGGTTGTTGGAAGAGTGCAAAAGCTTTAACCTGAGTTGTAGTTGTAGCAAAACAACGAATTACAGGAAATGTATGACGAGTTGTTGTAGAAGGTCAATGCCTGTGCAATATTATTCTTTCAAGAACGTTGCTCTAATACCATGTTGGAGTTTAATGTTGTTCAATTGCATTCGGTTTCTTTAGAAATTTACATGAACTGAAACATAAACCATGAACAATAGCAACAATAATAACCAAGATCACAAGAAGAATAACCATGCATAGAGACACGAGTATCATAGAAAATGATAAGACAAAATGATTATAATAGATTGATATATATTATTATAATGATGAGAGTTCTATATATATATAACATATGGTGACCATCCATGAAAGGACGTGTCCCTTGGATAATAAGTAACTACTTATTTATTAAGTATATTTATACATGCTACAAATATAGTTGGTAAGGACTAATGTGTGGTGCAATGGAAACTCGTTTACTGAATTTGTTACCTCATTTCTTTTCCTTTTGCATTGTTCGTTGTTATCAATATGTATCCATTTGTATTATACAACAACACATTTAATGATGTATATGTTAGGCAGCGGAAACAAAACATAGCATATAACAGAGCATAAAATAAGCAATATCAAACATGCATTAAACCAAGCATATCAATCATACACTTGACACAGTGATTTATGTGGAAATCCAATGAGGGAAAAAACCACGAGAAATGATTATCGGTATTCTTATTATTCAAGGGAGAATTACAATAGTTGTCATAGGCATACAATCATCCTCTCCTCACACACTCTTCTCTCTGCTCCTTGCACATGCTTGCACTCACATTATGTACTCCACCTCTATGGGTATTCTCAGATATGTAACATCTATCACTTAGTTATACAAACTGATCATGAATAAATCACATAGTTACACGAGCAGTTCATAAATAGATTGCATGCATGCGCATTAACATAGCTGCATGCATGTGCATGTGACTGCATGAGGAAATTCGTTGGCATGTTTCTAACAATCTCCACCTTGAAAAAAAATTACCAGATATATCATGCCCTTAATTAATTCATCACCTTTTCTGCAAGCCAAGAGAATCCAAACACCACGGTAGCTTCTCTAACACAACTGCTTTTGTAAACATGTCTGCAGAATTCACTTTTGTACGGACCTTTTCCAAAGACAGTCCACCTTCATCAACAACATGTCTTACAAAATGGTACTTAACATAAATATGTTTTGTCTTACTGTGATAAGCTAGATTTCTAGCCAAATGAATATCTCTTTGGCTATTGCAAAATACTTTCACCTTGTCCTGCATCCTTCCAAACTCACCAAATAAACCTTGTAACCAAATTTCCTCCTTACATGCATGTGAATCAGCCATATACTCTGCCTCTGTAGTGGATAAAGAGACTACGTTTTGAATCTTTGACATCCAACTAATAGGTCCTCCTGCAAGAGTAAAGACACATCCTGAAGTGGATCTCCTTTCGTCCAAGTTACCTGCAAAATCCAAATCTGCATAACCACAAATTGAATCTTTGGAACCATCATAGGTGACATAATAACTGCTTGTGCCTCTGAGATATTGAAGCACCCATTTCACTGCTTTCCAATGTTCTTTTCCTGGATTTTCCATGTATCGACTGACAAAGCCAACTACATGTGAAATATCTGGTCTAGTACTCACCATCGCATACATCAAACTTCCCAATGCATTAGCATATGGTACATGAGACATATAATCATTTTCTTCGTCATTAATAGGACATAAACCTGAAGAAATCTTGAAATGGGAAGCCAAAGGGATCTTTGCGGGTTTCACATTATTCATACCGAATCTCATAAGTATTTTCTCCACATACTTATGTTGTGATAACCACAACTTACCATTTTTCCTGTCTCTATGTATCTCTGTGCCTGAGGTTTGTTTTGTTGCTCCTAGATCCTTCATATCACATGCCTTAGCCAACTATGTCTTTAACCTATTGATTTCGACCATGCTCTTGCTTGCCACAAGCATATCGTCAACATACAACACCAAAATAATGAACATGCCATTTTCCAACTTTTTAAAGTAAACACAATGATCATATTCACTTCTTGTAAAATTTAGGCTCACCATGAAGGAATCAAACTTCATGTACCATTGCCTGGGAGACTGTCTCAGGCCATACAATGACTTCTTGAGTTTGCAAACAAACCTCTTATTGTGATCCTGAACAAACCCTTCTGGTTGTTCCATATATATATCCTCATCTAAATCTCCATGTAGAAACATTGTTTTAACACCTAACTGCTCTAACTCAAGATCAAGTAAAGCAACTAGTGCTAACATAACACGAACTGAAACAAGATTTACAATTGGTGAAAAGATCTCATGAAAATCAATACCTTCCTATTGAGAATACCATTTGGCTACCAGTATTGCTTTATACCTTTCGACTTTATCATCAACACCCTTTTTCAATTTGTAGATCCACTTGCAGCTGACAACCTTCTTGTCCTTTGGATGTTCTACCAGGTCCCATGTTTTATTCCTTTCTAAGGCATCCATTTATTCTTTCATAGATTTCTTCCATTGAACACTTTCAGAGACCTTAATTGCTTCATGAAAACAACTAGGTTCTCCATCAATAGAAACTAAATCCATAGATGAAACATAATCGTCATACCTTGTAGGATGATTCATGACCTGTGACGATATCCTCAGAGATGGTTGAGGCATATCCTCAGTTTCCTGGATATTTTCTGCATCTACATCTTCATCTTCTTCTTTTGGAACTTCTTCATGCTCCTGCCTTTCTGAAGATGGTTGAGTTTCCAACTGAATTTGTTAAACCTACGGTACATGTTCTTGTCTCACTTCAACATCTACCAATTCTGATTTTAAGAGTGAGAATTCATCAAATACTACATCTCTTCTTATGATGAGTTTGTGGGCAGTAGGATCCCACAGTCTGTACCCCTTAACTACATCACCATAACAAACAAAGACATATTTCTTTGATCTATGATGTAACTTAGAACATTGATATTAATAAATAAGAGCATAAGCATCACAACCAAATATTCTCAGATCTGAAAAATCACACGAATGACCTGTCCATACCTCTTCTGGAATCTGACAGTTTATTGCAGTTGATGGTGACCAATTTATTAGATAGCATGTTGTAAGAACTACTTCTACCCACAATTCTTGTTGTATCTTGGCATTGTTGAGCATGCTCCTTTCTCTCTCTAGAAGAGTCTTATTCATGCGTTCAACAACACCATTCCACTGAGGAGTATAAACCATGGTCTTATGTCTTTCGATCCCATCTTCCTTGCAATAGTTTTCAAATTCCATAGATGTGAACTCACCTCCATTATTTGTTCTTAAACACTTCATTGACCTATCAGTGCTCTTTTCAACCAAAGCTCTGAATTGCTTAAAATTATTAAATACATCATCTTTTATTTTAAGTAAATAAACCCAAACTTTCCTAGAGTAATCATCTATAAATGTCACAAAATATGACGATCCTCCAAGAGAAACTGTAGGGAATGGTCCCCAAACATCTAAATGAATGTAATCAAGGATACCTTTTGCTTATATGCATTCTTGCTTTAAACTTATGTCTACAATGTTTTCCAAAAACACAATACTTGTAGAAATTCAAATTCAGAAACTTCAAACTTGGAAGTGACTTACGATCAACCAGTACCTTAAGCCCTTTCTCACTCATATGATCCAAATGTTGATGCCATAAACGAATAGAGTCACTTGCATCTTCAGATGCTACCACTTCTTGATTTAACTATGTCTTTCCTTCAAGCTGATAAAGGTTCCCAATCCTCTTTTCCTTCATGACTTCTAAGATGCCTTTGGATACCTGCAATACTTCACTTTGAGTTGTACACTTATAATCAAAAGAATATAGAACTCCCAAAGATATCAAGTTCTTTCCAAGTTCAGGTACATGTCTTACATTTGTTAATGTTCTTATAGAACCATCATGCATTCTAATCCGGATGCTACCAACTCCAACAATTTTACAGGAAAAATCATTTCCCATAAAAACAACACCATCATCAATAGATTGGTAAGTTGAGAACCAATTTCTATGAAGACACATGTGGCTGGACTCACCAGAATCTAACAACCAATGCCTATGTTGATGTGAAACATCACAAGTAGACAATACATCATCAACCATACATGAACTGGAACCTGAACTTGTTTCTGCTACATTAGCTTCCTTTGATTCTTTTGTGGAGTCCTCCTTGGATGCATTCTGTTTTTTCCAGCAATCCTTCTTGAGATGCCCAAATTTGCCACAAAACCAACATTTCTGCTTACTTAGACCTTGACGTACCCCTCTGACTTTTCCCTTTTTCCGTAGATCAATCTCTGACCACCATTGCTTCTGTTGTTGAGGTTTATTTACCAGATGTTTTCCTTATCTCCTCAGACAACAAAGCTCCCACAACAATGTCATAATCAATGACATTTGTTGTGTTAAACCACATAGTTGTGACCAGATGGTCCCAAGACTCGGGCAATGAACACAGTAGCGTAATTGCCTTGTCTTCATCTTTGAACTTTACTTCCATATTATTTAATTGACAAATCAGAGTATTGAAAACATTCAAGTGATCAACAATTTTTATACCTTCTTTCATCTGCAAGTTGTACAACTTGCCTCTTCAAGAAGATTTTGTTTGACAAGTTCTTTGTCATATACAGACTCTCCAGTTTGGTCCACAAACCTGTTGTTGTCGTCTCTTCAACGATGTTAAACAACACCTCATCTGTCAGGCACAAACAAATAGTATTGAGGGCTCTTGCATCCAGATCCTCCGAGTCCTCGTCTGTCATGCTTGTTGGTTTCTTTGACTTTCCAGCCAAGGCCTTTTGCAATCCTTGTTGCACAAGCAGATCTCACATCTTGAACTTCCATAGCGCAAAGCTATTCTTACCATTGAATTTTTCCACCTCAAACTTGGAACTCTGTACTTTCGCCATTAGTAGAAACAACCGTCCACTTCACTCGACTTGGTTCAGCTTAACGCTTCGATCCAACAACCATATTCTCTTCTCCTTCGCTCTTTGCTCCTTCAACTCTAAGCTCTGATACAACTTGTTAGGCAGCGGAAGGAAAACATAGCATATAACAGAGCATAAAATAAGCAAGATCAAACACACATTAAACCAAGCACATCAATCATACACTTGACACAGTGATTTTTACAATAGCCTTCATAGGCATACAATTATCCTCTCCTCACACACTTTGTTCTGTGCTCCTTGCACACGCTTTCACTCACATTGTATACTCCAGCTCTATGGGTATGCTCACATATATAACATCTATCACTCAGTTATACAAACTGATCATGAATAGATCACACAATTACACCAACAATTCATAAATAGATTGCATGCATGCACATTAACATAGATGCATGCATGCACATTAACATAGTTGCATGTATGTGCATGTCCATATGCATGTCCATATGCAACAACATTTTTAATACATATAAAATAAAATAACTTTAAATCCAACAATATATAATTAAACATATACAGCAGTAAATGAGCTGCTGCATAGTACATATTGTTTGCCACCTTTCTCTGCTCGCTGAACACACTTTACTATCTTATTGCCCATCCATGTAAACATGAATGATATATCCAGTCTTCTGTTATTTGAAAAAAGTTTTCAATTTATGAGAAGACAATAGAGCACTTTCGCCATAGTTTTTTGCAATGTAACACAATTATATTATGAAAAATATAATGAGTAATTTTCTTTTCTGGAAAAGAATGTTCCTCACGTTACAACTGCCTTCTATTTTCAACATGGATATGTGAAAGAGTTTGACCACTTGTTTGCTACATGTTGTCAACCCGTGCATCGTCAGAAAATGGTATGCATTTTTATGTTGAAAGGCGTACACCTATCGACAATGGACACAATTAATGATCTTTTAACCTTATTTAATTTTAAACCCTAATTTGATGGTTATGCATTGAAGATGCTGACATATTCTTAGTCGTCCTCCAAAATCAATTGGCCAGATTTATTGTTCATAAATTTCTTGCATTTATCAAAGCATCTGTTAACATGTTTACTTTTTAACATTTACCTAATCACATTAAAAAAATACTATAAGGATATGTAATTGCCGCGTTTAAATAATTAAGTAGGATTAAACCATACAGCCAAATGTTTCATATTACCACAAACAAATTACTGATTACCACAGAAGTTTTATAATAAGTGTTCTCAACCGATACCTTTCAACGTTCTCAACCGCCAATTAACAGCTATGCTAGTAAATATCCAAATGAAAAATTTGAATGTTTTCTGTAGAGTTGACCTGTAACGATACGTATTGTGTTATCATTATAACATTTTCTCATCAGGTCACCCTGACTATTATTGTTTGATGTATTACACATCACTGGTTTTTTAAATCAGAAAAAACGTTTTGGTTCGAACTACTAACTATTTAGTATTGGTTACCATCATTTACTGATATATAGATATTGTGTGGAGAACACATTCCTTTTATAAAAAAAAATTGAATATTTAGATATTGGAATCCATAAATATAGAAACTTACATTATTATTATTATTTTTTTTCCTGTACTTATAATATAAATATTTAATCATAATTTAAATTTCACAAAATTATATTTAGATGGAGAAATTTAAACCTTGTTCCTACATGACCATTAACCATCTATCTGATCAGACACTAGCTATCTATTTTCTTTGTTCAATTATTTGACAACATGAAACTAAAAAACCAAAAACAATTATTTGACAACATGAAACTATGAAACCAAAAACTTTCATATATATATATATGAAAAATCAATGTACATTTATGCATATGGATAGATTACCAAAAAGAAATACAAAGAACAATAATGCACAATTGGACACCCTTACAATAGCACATTTTCCTGGAGTATGATTTAAGGAAGCAGGGTTAAGAGACAATCAGTAAAGCTGGAAATCTGCCTCATTATTTTAGGGAACTTATATTTGAGTTTTAATAATTATTAATTAATTATTTTAAGGAAATAAGTTTTATTTGTAAATTAAGCTGTATTGTTAATATAAGTTAAAGTATATCATTAATCCAGTTATTTGATTGGTAAAGTCTATTGAAATATACATACCCTATTCTCTTTAGATTTGAATTTATGTCTTTTAAAACACATGTTCCACCAATTCAGACTCTATAAATATGATTGTAAATTTTACACTTTCAAGCTTCTGACGAAGCTAACTTTAAGGATTAGCATCACAAACTACAAGGCTTTTGCTTCTGAGATCCAGTGTCTGGTTGTTATTGGTGAACCTTGCAACAATACTTGTTATTCATTAAATGCTCGAAGTGTCAGTGATTTTTTTTAAGAAAGTCAAACGAGAGACAGTTGGATGCATGAGGAATTGACAGTAGGCTGTTTAGTACTCTTGAGCCTTATTGATTGCAAGCTTTTGCTAATTTTCACGTCCATGTGCACTCACGCGGTTGAACCATTGAATCTTTTTCGAGGTAAGGCGTTTAAATTCCATCGGCTTTTAAGGGCCACCTGC
>ML788384.1:271228-290989 GCA_009831015.1 Picea engelmannii
TTTGGGAAGCCACGGGCACTTAAAAATATGTTAAAAAGTCTGGATTTCGCCGGGTGGACAGTCTGCTTGTGCCCTCGGAGTCTGGGGAATGCCATTTTAAAACGTTTTGTGAGTCCCGAGATTCGACTTGGGAGTTATGCGAGACTTGAAGGAGACTCAAATTAGGGTTTAGTAGATGTCAGGCTTGTTTCATCAGAGGTAGAGTGGCTCTCCTTGATTTAACCTGCCGCGTGTTGGAAACAAACAGGTTGCCCATTTGAGGTCATCCATTCTTTTCAGCGCAACTTGGGGATAGAGCGGACAGCGTGGCCTGAATTAGGCTGACATCGATGTGGGCCTGGCCACGTTGTGATCCTACTACCTTTTTAAGCGAGAAGACTACAATGATATGAATATGTCTCACTCCCTACCCAAGTTCTTACTATTCTCTACCTCCACCAATATTTGTTCGAAGATCATAAATATGTCCAACTGCTTTGATACACTTTCTTTCCTAGTTTGTTGTTCCTCCAGGTGTAAGTGGTAAGTGGGTTTTAGGGGTTCAACATCACAAAGTTTATCCTCTTTCAGTGTGTACAGAAGAAACACATCTTGTATGATGTGTCAAATAGAAATATTCAGAGCATAAATTACATATATTACTCAAGTATATTGTAAAAAGAAATAGAATTGTGAACACAATAGACAATATGAACTAAAATACTATACCTTTATTAATATGGAAGCAATGTTCACTTACCTCTTGGAGGGGGGACCTCCAATAGAGCAAAGCTCAGATTACAAATGATTTCCTAGAAAAAATTCACAATGTTTCTACATCTTTATTTAGTACTTTCTATCCCCTAAGAACATTCTAGAGAATGAACTTTCTAGCAATCCTTCTTACAATAATTGTGTTCACACTACTACATAGACCATATTTACTATCGATGGCCTCCATACATAGCAATACATAGTAATCTATCTACTTAGGGGTTTAGGGAGGTTAGGACCCTAACATGCCCTCCCCCTTAAAAATAAGCCTTGTCCTTAAGGTTGGAGATGTGGAAAGTGCTACATAATGGTTGTCGGTTCCCATGTGGCGTCCTCTGGTTGTGTATCCTTACATTGTATTAAAACTTCTTAGATCGTGCGTTTGTGGGGTCAATGCTCTTGTTTGTCAAGGACATCCTTCAACTGCAACCAAATGGAACATTCTTCATCCAATTCAGGTAGACTAGCTTGAACATGGCAATTGGATCCAACCACTTTCTTTAAGTAGGAGACACGAAACACTGGATGGATCTTAGAGTGCCTTGGAAGTGCTGATTTGTAAGCCATCAACCCAATACGCTCCTGGATCTTATAGGGGCCATAAAACTTTGGAGCAACCTTTTGATGGTGGTCTACTTTGAGTGAGGTCTACTTATATAGTTGTAGACAAAGGAACACCTAATCCCTTACTTTAAAATGGTGTTTAGAGTGATGATGATCAACTTGTTGCTTCATTCGATTATGAGCCATGACTAGATTATCTTTGAGAGTGTGGATAATGTTGGCCTGATCTATAAGGGCTTTGTCGACTTCTTGTACCTTGGAGACACTTGGTAGGTAAGATAAGACTAATGGAGGATTTTGGCCATAGACCACCTCAAAGGGGCTCATGTGAGTGGCACCATGATAAGTTGTATTATACCACCATTTTTCTAGGGGTAACCATTGAACCCATTGAGACTGTTGTTCTAAAGTAAAGCACCTCAAATATGGTTCCAAAAACTCGTTAACAACTTTAGTTTGACCATCAGTCTGAGGGTGATAGGCAATGCTAGGATGCAATTGGGTGCCCTGGAGCTTGAATAATTATTGCAAGAAGTTACTAGTGAAAGTGGGATCATGGTCCATGGCAATAGATTGTGGGATACCATGTAGTTTGAAGGTGTTATCCATGAATACTTGAGCAACCATGGAAGCTATAAATGGGTTTTGGAGGGCACAAATGAGCATATTTGGAAATGAGATCAACTTCAACCATGATGACAGATTTATTTCCATATTTGGGTAACCCCACTATGAAGTCCATAGAAATGTTTGTCCATACAAAAGGCAGAATAGGCAAAGGTTGTTGTGCACATGGAGTTTTCATTGTTTCTCCCTTGTGTCATTAGCAAAGATCACATTCATCCATAAAAGTGTGGATTTCCTTCTTCATGCCTTCCCAAAATAATGAATGTTTGATCTTTTCCTATGTTTTATGAAAGCCATAATGACTTGTTGTTGGTGATGCATGGTGTTCAAATAACACAGTTGATTTAAATTGGATTTCTTGATAAATATCGACGCCCTTTATAGCGGAGCTCATCATTGTGCCAAGTGTATCCCAAAGATGCATTATAATCATGTTGAAGTTGTTGGATCAGTCTAGTGATATTGGGATCGGTGAATCATTCATTGTGCACTTCATTCACCCAATTAGCTATAATGAAGGAGAGCGAAAAGAGGGATCCTTCCTCTTCATATTTTCTAGAGAGAACATCAACTACCATATTCTCCTTTCCCTTCTTATAAATGATCTTATAATCATAGCCTAACAATTTGGTAACCCATTTTTGTTGTTCCGGGGATGAAATCCTTTGCTCCAAAAACTATTTGAGGCTACGATGATAAATTTTAATCTGGGAATGTTGCCCAAGCAAGTAGGGATGCCAGATATCCATAGTGTGCAAAATGGCCAACATTTCTTTCTCATAGATGGATTTTCCCAAGTGTTTCTCATAATTTTGTTTATTGGTAAAGTCCAATGCTATACCTTCTTGCATGATAATTGCACATATGCATTTTCCTGAGGCATCACATACCAAGACAAAAATCTTAGTGAAGTCAAGCAAAGCAAGAATTGGGGTTGTACACATAACATCTTTCAAATTCTAGAAAACTTGATTTGCGACTACATTCCAACTTAAAGCATTTTTCTTAAGTAAGGTAGTGAGGGGAGAAACGATTTTTCCATAGTTCTAGACGAACTTTCTATAGCACCCTGTTAGACCAAGGAAACCTTGTAAACTTTTAATAGTTGTAGGATGGGGACAATCATTGATTGCTTCAATTTTCTTTGGGTCCACTTGTACACCATCCTTACTAAAAATATACATGTCCCAAATATTTGACTTCAAATATACCAAAGGCTCATTTGGACCTCTTGAGAAAGAGTTGATGATGATAAAGTAGTTGTAAGACCTGGTCTCTGTGGGTAACATGGGCCTACCAAGTTTTGTTGTAGATTAGGATGTCATAAAAAAAGACAAGGACACGATGACATAGAAAGGGTTGAAAGATGTGATTGATGAGAATTTGGAAGGTGGATGGTGCATTACAAAGGCCAAAGGGCATCACCAAGAACTCATAATGGCCTTCATGAGTGTGAAAAGCAGTTTTGAAAATATCAACCTCTTTCATACAAATTTGGTGATAGCCTAAATGGAGATCAAGTTTGGTAAAAAATTGAGCATATTTATAAAGTTCGTCCAAAAGATCATCAATGATTGGAATGGAAAACTTATCATTGATAGTGATATTGTTGAGAGCGCAAAAATCGTGACACATGCGCTAAGTGCCTTCTTTTTTTAGTACCATGACAACATGGGAAGAATAACAACCAGTACTAGGGAGGATGACACCCACAACTAACAATTCTTGAACAATTGTTTCAATTTCATTTTTTTGAGAAAATAGGTGGCAACAAGGGAAAATATTAGGTGGGAGGCTACCAAGGATGAGTGGAATAGAATGATCATGTGCATCACGGGAGGGCAAAAAGCTTTGGGGGGTTTCAAAAACTTATTGGTGTTTGGATAAGATGAATTGGAAGTCAAGATGAATGGGTTGGGAAGGGGTCTCAACGGTTTGAATAGCTTGGAATTGGGCGATAATGTCGGAATGTCCCCTTTTAAGGAGTTTTTCCATACAGTGTGAGTTGACAATCTCAAGAGAACCTGCTATAATTCCTTGGAAAGTGTAGTGATTCCCAGCCTACTAGAAGTTCATGTATAACTCCTTGAAATCCATGGTGATGGGGCCCAGTGTGCATAACCATTCAACAACCAAAACAATGTCACAACCACCCATTTCAATGGCAAACACGTGGGATTTCAAAGATTAATCACCAATTTGAAGGCACACATTTTCATAATGATCCCCACATTTCATGGAGCCTCCATTTGAAAGTTGTTCATTTCATGGATATAGTAATATGTCTTTTGGGAAACCCCCCCAGTGAATAAATTTATGGGTACTACCAATATCATTTAGGATAATGACTTTATGATGCTTCATGTAGCCAATTAATTTAAGGGTTTGGAGCACTAAAATACTAGTCAAGGCATATAGGGAGATCTAGGGTTATACAGTTGGTTGATTAGAGGAAGGAATTTCATCATATGGTTGAAGTAGAAGTTCTTGAGGGAGAGCTTCACCATCATCTTTTGAAATGTCCTCGGAAATGGCCATAAAATTTTTCTTCCCCTTACATTTGTGCCTGGAAAAATATTTTTAATCACAATTTTAACAAAGGCCTTTAAGTTGACATTTTTCCATTTCATCACAGATTAATTTGTGGATATTGAGAGGAGGAGAGGGAGGAGAGGGATTGGTGGGACAGGGATGAGGAATAAAGGTTATCTTTTTTATTTGAGCATTGACCACTTTTTGTGGTTCCCTGGATCATTGAGTGAATTCGAGCCAAGTGGTAGTGTGAGCCATTAAGACTTGAGCATGGATTTCTTCTTTCAAACCACTGATAAATCATTCTCGAAAGAAGATATTGGGTAGACCTTTAGTGTAGAAAGAAAGATGCTCAAAATCATAGATGTAGTCATGTACTTGATTGTTTAATCTTGGTCAAGTGGCCCAAGTGATTAGTATCAGGTTCAAAACATTCATAAATATTGGCAACAAATTGAGTCCAAGCAATATAACCTCTGTCAGAATTCTTACGCCATTTCCATCATTAACATCACTCAGGGTCTAAATACAATACACCGACATGAAGTTTTATTAAGTCATTGGTGATACCATGTAGTGAAAAATAGTGTTCCATAGCCGAAATACAATCTCCACTCGAAAAACAAAGCTCCCCCCTTTGAGAACTTGGGTGTCAAGGGAAGCCTTGGCCCCCATTTGGAACGCAACCATAAGCCTCCTCTCCATAGTAGGAAATATTTCCTTCTATTTCCCAGAAGCAAGCCAACTCGGAGGTCATGTCATGGAAGCATAAGTCTCTCATTGGAACCCTTAGAGAAAATGCCACGTTGGCACCCCTACCATGTCAATTCTCTCTCTAAATTGCAGGGGGTTGGCCAGCCCCCACAAAAAAATGGCCCTAAAATGACTGATGGAGATTGACCAACCCTCTGCCATCCTTCTTCAAGAAACCATGTTGGTTGGTGATCGCTTCACCACCTCACTCTCTCATCTTTTTCCGGGATGGAACTTCCTCTCTTTAGACGCCTCTGGTCATTTTGGAGGTCTCATTATTGTGTGGCGTTGCTCCTCAATGCTTTGTAGGAATGCATGGGCCCTTCAATCTAGCATAGGAATTGAATTTTACTCCTTTGAACTAGACCTGGACTTCACATGTTTAAATCTCTATGGGTCATGCAATGGAGATCGACGTTCTTTCTAGGAACACACTCTAAAAAACAATTTGTG
Organism: Picea engelmannii; assembly: GCA_009831015.1. Classification (NCBI taxonomy): domain Eukaryota; kingdom Viridiplantae; phylum Streptophyta; class Pinopsida; order Pinales; family Pinaceae; genus Picea; species Picea engelmannii. The sequence continues at coordinate 276,911 of ML788384.1, forward strand.
AAATTTGTGAAATTCGATTATAGGAGGTGATTTAAATTTCACTCTAGGAGCCGATGAAACATGGGGTTCATCTGCTCATTATGACCCCCTTTCTGAATTTCTCACCCGCTCCCTAGATGATGTGGGCCTTATAGATCTTCAAGATTCTAAATTGTTCTCTACTTGGAGAAATGTGAGAACCAGAGTGGACAAAATTGTGAAACGTTTGGATTGTTTCCTCATTTTTTGAGGCTCTGTGAGAAGCTCATCCCAGATGTCGCCAATGGATTTCCACTGGAGGGGACTCATACCACAATTCAATCATCTTTGAGATTAAGGCCTAGCCTCAAAAGCCCCCAACACCCTTCAAATTGAATTGTTTTTGGTTGGAAGACCCTTCTTTCATGGAGGCTATCAAGGGATGTTGGATTCCATACAATCCATCCCTCTTGGAATCCCCCCCTTTTCAATTTATAGAGAACATAAAAAGAGCCAAAAAAGTGACACATGCCTGGGGGACCAGAAAAAGAAAAAAAAGAGTCTAAAATCCTAAAAGATCTGGAAAGAAAAATCCAGTCTTGGTATGATGAAGAAAGACTTAATCCTCTCTTTGAAGACAAAAAAACTCAGTTTAAAAGAATTGGAACGAGAGAAAAAAAAAACTCTTGCAAGACAAAGAAAAATAATGGAGATTAAAGAGCAGGGCACTCTGACTACAAGAAAGGGACGAAAACACAAAATTATTCCACAAGTTCACAAATCATAGAAAATCCATAAACACAATTTGGGCTATATAGCAGGGGAATGGGCCTAAAGCCACCTCTTTTTAGGACATTGCATAGGATGGCATTAATTAATTCCAAACTCTATTTAAAGAAGACTCCAGAGCCTCAATAAAAGAGATACTAAAATTAACCTATATCTTCTCTAGATTCATCGACCAGGATGGTAATGATCAATTGATGACAAAAATCACCAAAGAAGAACTCTTGGCCACCATCCACGGTTTTCAAAAAGACAAAAGCCTCAAGATGGACAACCTTCTAGTTGAATTCTATGCAAATTTGTTTGATTTCCTGGGAGAGGACATGCTTGGAGTGGTCGAATACTCAAGAACCACCTATCAGTTTATTGTTATTTTCAACTCAACGTTCATAGCGTTCATCCCAAAAAGTGACAATCCGAGCTCTTTTGACCAATTTTGGCCAATCTCCCTCTTTAACAATAGTTACAAAATTATCTCAAAAATTGATTACAAGAAGACTCCTAGATTTTCTCTTGGATCACATCTCTCAAGAGCAATTTGGCTTCCTCAAAAGAAGAAAAATTCATGAGGCTATAGGCTTAACACAAGAAGGATTGCACTCAATTCACTCCTTGAAGCAAAAAGAAATTTATCTCAAAGTTGATCTATCAAAATCCTTCGACAGTGTCAGTTGGCTCTATCTGAGACTTCTTCTTATTCATCTTGGGTTTTGCCACTCCTTCGTCACTTGGGTTCTAAACTGCATTAGCAACACATCCTCTGTGGTTTTAATAAATGGTTTCACCTCTACTTTTTTCAAGCCCAAGAGATGTCTTCACCAAGGTTATATACTCTCTTCACTTCTATTTCTTCTTATGGTTGAGGGATTAAGTAGGCTAATTCACTATGCCATTGCGGAGGGAAATCTCAAAGGCATAGCGACAACAGAACACATCTACCAACCAATTATCCAAAGTTTGTTTGGAACTAGAAAGAGGAGCGTGGAAAATCATCGAAGAAACTCAAGACCAAACCTCTGAGCATTTTTACTCCCCATGGGACCAACTCTAAATAAAATCTGGTTTTACAGGGATATGGAATACATGGATTGAATTTCCCTCAACATTAAAGAATTTTTTGCTTTTTGAAACTATGGGCTCAAAAGCCAGACTACTTTGATGAAATGTAACAAGCTAGAAAATGATGACAATTTTTTTATGTATGTGCATAAGTGCACTTTTTTTACTCCCCTTCAAAGGACTCATTGTTTAAGACCCTCGAGTATGCCATGGACATCTACAGATGTAATGTTGTTACCAATATAATAAAATTACCGGCTTTTTTCCTTGGAAAAAAAATATTGCAAAAAGAAATAGAATTGCAAACACAATGGATAATATGAACCAAAATATTATAGCTTTACTGATATGGAAACAATGTTCACTTGCCCCTTCGAGGGGGCAACCTCCAATAGAGTAGAGCTACGATTACAAATGATTTCTCAAAATCTTTTACAATGCTTCTACATCTATATATAATATTTTCTATCCCCTAAGAACATTCTAGAGAATGAACTTTCTAGTTGGTGGAACCTTCTAGTAGGCCTTCATACAATAATTGTGTGCACACTACTGCATAGGCCTTATTTACTAATGATGGCCTCCATACATAGAAATACATAGTAATCTATCTACTTATGGGTTTAGGGAGATTAGGACCTAACAACTTGTTAGTGTTGTTAGTTTTTCCCCACACTTAATCTCTCTTCAGGGTTAGGTTTAGGTCCCTTCCTATCATTATATTATCCCCACGTATGCAGTGTTGGATGAAAAAATCATCCTAGAAAACCTTTTAGTTTAAATAGTTGTCATACACAATTAAAATTGAGGAGGATTTTCCCCTATCCACTAGATACAACTCGATTCTAAGATGGAAAAAAAAAATGGAAGATTCTAGTCTACAACTATTGTTCCAACTGGTTATGAGCCCCCCTTAATTTCTCAACTGAGTTAAGTGCTAGAAATTTCCATCCCTTAATCATGTCAATTATAGTGTTCGCTTTCAATGTAGTTTTAGGTAATAGAAAAATATCTAGTTTTGTAAAGCAACATGTCTCATAATCGTTCTTTTCTTGAAGGATGCACCTAACCCTCTCAAATTTAGGGTCATAAACATCATCTTTTAACCATACCAAGCATTGTCCTTGCTCCAACGACCCCATGGATAGTTCATTTTGTATTGTTTCTAACCTCCCTATTAGTGTTTTGTTTGGCCAGGGGATTGTAGGATATCCTAGCCAACATGGTTAGCCCTAATTATTAGAAATATCCACTTCTAGACCCCTAATTGTCTCCAAGTTTTCACATAGGCTAGATTAATTTTTAGGCGGATCTCAAATAATATCTCGATTGTAACCACACACTTAATTTCTCCTTTGCTCCAGACAATCCTCTTTTAGGTAAGGATTGACCATGTTCTTCATCATCTTAGGTCCTTTTCCTTTATCCCTAATCAACCTATAGGGTTCTTTAATCCTAGCAAAGGAGGAGACTAGGGCTATATTCATATAACTAAAGACATCCCTTATCAAACCCATAGAACCCCATTTGGTAGAAGAGGAAAGAGAGGGAAGGGAGGGGCCTAGATTTTAGCATACCTTTTTTTTCCTATGGAGCGACATGACATTGGATCCCTTTTCAACATTGTGATTGTTCTTTCATATTATTCTCATGTAGCATCTTTGGATCAACTTCAATTACCATATCCTCTAGAACCTTTTTACCCATTTCCTTCTCTCCATCACATAGTGGTGAAAGGCATGCCTCCTTTTGTGCCATCAATGAAGTCCCTTTTGAGTTGATCTTCCTTCACCACCATTATAGTGTGTTGGTGGAGAAATGGGGGGGCAACTTCTTTTAAGATGGCCATGATTTGTACACCAAGAACATCTAAAAAATATATTTTTATAATCCAAGGTCTTCCCTTAAATCCACTCCCACACACAATGTGGTCACCATTTTAGAGTTTTGCTATATGGTATCCTCATATATGCTAATGAACTCCCTTTGATATTTCTTATAAAAACCAATACATTCTCCTTTCTCCTTCCATAATTCTAGAGTGGATTAAAACTTAAAAACCATTTAATTAAAGATAAATATACATTGCTCTAAAACCATGAAATTTTCTTGATAGTATCCCATCTTTCCCACCTTTAAAGATGAGTATTAGCCTTTTGCCAATTTATTGGAAGACCTTATCAATTATATTTAACGTACTTTCCATTTAAAAAACCTACCAATGCCATTTCCTTAATAATTAAGTAATTGATCAAGGTAGATATTTTCTATTAATACTATTTTTGGTCTTATTCCCTTCATTTTTACCACTTGTGTCTTCTTCTTTCAAATCAAAATGAGAATTTCAAAATGAGACTACATTAAATTTGACAATTCCAGTATCCATGTCATTTTTAGTAATTGTGTTTTTTTCTTTCCAATTAGAGTACTAATTTCAAAATAACACAGTTCATTAAATTTGATAATTTTGACAATTTTATTATCCATGTCATTTTTAGCAATTGTGTCTTTTTCTTTCTAATAATTTCAAAAATAAAACAGCTCATTAAATTTAATAATTTTAACAATTTCATTATAAGATAACAATTTCAAAATGAAACAGTCCATTAAATTTGACAATTCCATTATCCCTGTCATTTTGACCAATTGTGTTTTTTTCTTTCCAATTAGGGTACTAATTTCAAAATGAAACAGTTCATTAAATTTAATAATTTTAACAATTCCATTATCCATTTTCACAGTTTCAGGAAAAAATATTAATAAATCAGAGTAAGAATTCCAAAATAAAACAGTCCATTTGACAATTTTGACAATTCCATTATCCATTTTCACAGAGTTTCAAAGAACAAAGAATATTAACAATTGTCCTAAAATTTCAACTCATTTGAAAGCAAATTGCTTTAGGACAGGCTAATTGTCCATCAAATTCCATTCTAATTGGAACCCTTTTTAATGGTCGTTGTATTATTCTTTTAACTTGTTAATTGAAATTGGGTAACACAACTTTTTGTTATTTAAATTGCTTTTCTGAATGCAGAAATAGATTAGATTCAACTTTATTTAAAAACCCCTATAATATTAAGGTTATGCTGATTTAACCATTTAAATTTACAGATCCAACAATATCTAATAAGAGTTGATAAATATCTCTAAAAACACTTCCAACAATATCTAATAAGAATTGATACAGATCCAACAATATCTGATAAGAACAAATATCTTTGAAAACACTTCAAAAACAAACAAAAAAGCGTAGCAAATTTAAAATACCACCTTTTTAACCTCATTCTCTTTCGTTCTCTTTGATGTACGTCCATTAATTACGCCGAAAGGCATACACCTATTGACAATGGGCACAATTAATGATCTTTTAACCTTATTTAACCTTAAACCCTAATCTGATGGCTATGCATTGAAGATGCTGGCATATTCTTAGTCGTCCTCCAAAATCAATGGATCAGATTTATTGTTCATAACTTTCTTGCATTTATCAAGGCGTCCGTTAACATGTTTACTTTTTAACATTTACCTTCTCAGTATATTAAAGACACACGTTCTCAACCGCAAATTAACGGCCGTGCTATTTACTAGACTGTAAATCACGATCATTTCGTAAGATTGCATCGCTGCGTCGAATCAAAATGCCGAAGCGAAACTCTTTTTATAATCGTCGTAAGAATTAAAAACATTTTATTGAGAGGATAATGCTAGCGGGAGTCACGATGTATGAATAACTGTAATACAGTATCCCGACGACCGTTTAACAACGTACATGAAAGATGCAGCACCACCATCTTCTCATAATGGTGGAACAGACAAGTGGTAGAGAAGTCAGAAATAGACCTATGTACATAATAGGGTAACAAAGCATATTAAATTTTCATGGAGAGATGTGAAAGATGGGTTGAGCAATTTTTCTTTCCAATTTTTTTGATTTGTTTTTAAATTTTTGGTTAATCTAGTATTTTGATCGATTTTTTCTGAGTATTTAGGTCTGTCAATTTAAAATGGGGCAAAATTCTTGAGATAAAATTTTGAAATACATGGAATTTTGATCCATACAAAACTCAGACTATCAATAAAAATTTGACCAAATTCAAATCCGTTTTTTAACTGAAAAACAATATTGAGAAGAGAAGATTGCTCCCAAATTAACCTACTGCTACTATGGCTTTCCCTATAAATAAGATTAAAAGGGAAGTGGGAAGTGACTTATCTTTACATTTACATCTCTGGAAGCAGCATTGAGCAATGATATGAAAACTTTTGCATGGGCATTTCAATTAAAAAATAAAGAGTGAAAGAAAATAATCTAATACTCATTTCAAAACTTTTTTTACCATTGATATAAAAAATCTCTGATCACATTTTGATGTTGTAGATGGCATCAGAGATATTACATGAAACCCTACACGGGGAATCATCGGATGCATCTAAAAGAGGGCTTCAGGAAATTGGTTGAATTTCAGGGATTTGAACAGGATAATCTATAATGCATTCAGACCATGCATTGTCGCCAGGTGGTGCAATGTCTATATTTGCCACCCACACTGCACTGTTGCATTTGAATCCGCTGCCGAGGCAAATCTGCCAGATCTTCTGCCCTTTTCGCATGCGACCTTTAGATTCCAAATACTGGAACTGATACCATGTGGAAGATGAAGAGGTATTCCCGAACCTGTACAAAACCATCTTCGACGCCTCTGCCATCTCCGGGCGCAAACCGAGTCCCTTTTCCACAGCACGAATGACTGCTTTGCCACCAGAATGGATGCAGATGTGATCGAACGCGCGCTTAAAGTCGGGCACATATTCTCTCGCTGCCTCTTTCACAGCATTCTCGTAGAAAAAAACGAAGAACCTGCTAGTAAAATACAGAATCTGCTCATAGTAGGGGAGAACCAGGGGACCCAATTCTCGCATATTTGCCTTGAGAGCCTCCGCAGCAATGTCCATGATATCTTTGCTGAGATTAACCCCTACTGTTCCTGTCGGATCCTCTTCTTGAAATGCCGCACGATAGGCTATGTCGCTCACGCCTGCTCTCTGCGTTCTGACGACATTAAGCAATCTGTATTTAGCCCGATGACGATCGCTTCTTTTGTTCGACAAAAGCACAGCCCCACAACCTATTCTGAACAAAATGTTGGAAACAAGCATCGGCTCATAGTTTCCGAAATACCAGTTTTCTGTGATATTCTCTGTGCTCAGCACGATTGCATAAGTTCCTCTATTTGAAACCCTAAGGCAAGCCGAGGCAAGATCCAGTGCAATTAGGTTAGCGCTGCATCCCATTCCCCCAAGATTATAAGTCTTGATATCGCTACGAAGCCCAAATTTATTAACTATGAGCGACGAGAGCGAGGGAATAGGGTTAAAAACACTGCAGTTCACGACCAGGACACCAACTTCATGAACATCAACGCCTGTTTTCTCCAGCAAATCCCTAACACAGCCAAACATGACGATCTCTGCTTCTTGACGAGAAGCCGCATGCGTTAGCCTTGGCGGCAAGTAGCGCAGGGCAGGAGGGACAGCAGCATATTCGCTCACGGCAGCTCTTTCCAAAATCCTTTTCTGAAACCCCACGCTCTTCGCCGTAAATTTCTGTGAAATCATGGCATGTTCTATGAAGTTGTGAAACGAAACCCTCCATTCCTGAGGCGGCCTGTAACAGGACACCTCTACCATGTAGATCTGTTTCGACGCACAGAAATAATAAATCAGTATGCTCGCCATGGCACAAATTAGCGGCAAAAACCATACAATCTCATCTATAACTAGCATCCACAAATAGATCCCCTGTATGGCAAATACAAGTGCAACAGTTGCAAGCAATCGCGGCCACGAAACAGTCGTCAGCAAATAGGAGTATCCCATCTTTATGCTATTAAGGTTCTCAGTCTCTGCAAAATCGAGAGGCAGCTTGTGAAAAAAATCTGTACGCTTATCCAAATTTGTATCCATTTCTGGTTTCTTCTTCTTCACAACTGTGAGTGGCTTCTGCGCAGCTGTGCACAGCATTTACACTCGGCCGCTCTTGAGGAACATCGAAGCTCCGGAGAGTGAAAAATGGCGTACAGCACAGGTATTTAATAGGGTCTCTGACGTAAAATTGATGCAACTTGGCCGGCTTGTACCCACTCTGTATTGCATAGAATAGTTATTAAATGCCATTACTGCACCTGTATTTGGTCGCCTCAATGCATTTCATTTCTGAAACTCTGCTAATCTATGTGCTTGTGGTACTAAATACGTTTAAATGCATTAAGTTAAAACGTCAGTTCTGAAGTAGCTTTGGTTTTGGGATATGCATTTAAATGTATCAAGTCAAGGAGTAAGCTAATTTGCAAGCAAACATATTCATTTTTCAGTGAAAAATAAAAATGGGTCTGAATTTGGTTAGATTTTCAGGAGTAGTTTGAGTTTTGCATGGATCAAAGTTCTATGCATTTCAGAAACATACTCCACCCCAAGGGTTTTGTCTCATTTTAAATCAATCTAGATATTCAAGTGAAATTTAAAATGATGCTGCCGAAAAATCTATTGAAAAAATAACTCCGGAAAGAGCAATAACCAGCTTGTTGTGCAGCTTTCAATTTTGAGCAAGGGGGTATATACACTATTAGATATATCTCTATTTATATATCAAGGTGATCTCTATTTATATATCAAGGTGATCTGACGGTAGCAGGTTGGTTCTGCCACTACAAACCCTAGGCTAGTTCCAACAACGAGGAAGCCATAGCCTAGCACAAAACTTATGATTTAGCAAGGATGGTCTATCCTTCCAACCTTATCACAAGGGGCGTGTTTCATCAGGTTGGTTGTTCCAACAACCAGGGAGCTAGAGCCTAGCACGAAACTTATGATTTAGCAAGGACGGTCTATCCTTCCAACCTTATCACAAGGGGCCTGTTTCATCAGGTTGGTTCTGCCACTACAAACCCTAGGCTAGTTCCAATAACCAGGGAGCCAGAGCCTAGCATGAAACTTATGATTTAGCAAGGACGGTCTATCCTTCCAATCTTATCACAAGGGGCATGTTTCATCAGGTTGGTTCTGCCACTACAAACCCTAGGCTAGTTTCAATAGCGAGGGAGCCAGACCCTAGCACGAAACTTATGATTTAACAAGGACGGTCTATCCTTCCAACCTTATCACAAGGGGTGTGTTTCATCTATATTTGAACTAGGGTGGTGAACTAGGATGGAGAGCATGCAAGAACTACTTTGGAGAGTAGTCTAAACGTTCTACCTTTTTGAGGTTTTTTGGCCACTTTTTCCGTTTGATTTTGCATGAAATCCGGTGATGAATGGTTGGATCTGCATATTTGAGTGACTAAGTTTGTATAATCCGAGTGGCCGAGGGGTTTTTCAACACCCTGAATCCATTTATGCATTCAGAAAGACAATTTAAACAACAGAAAATAGAGATTTTGTCCAAAATTTACATGGTCGGATTCTGATCAATTCCTCTAAAAAAATTCAAAAAGTAAAAATGTGTATTCTCTTAAAAAAATAAAAAATTCAAATCTAAAAATCTAAAGTTGATCTGATATATATAACTCTGTAAATATTTTAGTAATCAAAGTGCTACTTCTAAAAAAATCTTATCTCATAAACAAAAAAATCTTATACACTAATTTGATATCTAACTTAACAATAACCTAAAATTAAATCAGAGTTATTCTTCTCGTTTTTTTGTTTATGTAGATATGATTTTCATTTTTCACCCTTGCTCATTTTATTCCATAAAAACATATAATAAAAAATGTCATTCTTACTTGTATTTGAATTTGATATTTCAAACCCTACCGATGAATGAGCTCATTGTACGGGAGGCGAGTTGGTGTTAAATTTGTATTTAAGAACTCCACTTAAATGCGTTACAGTTACTTGTGGTACACTCTAGTTTTCACGATTTTCGAGGTTTTTCTTCGTACTTTGTCAAAGTAGCCTTTTTTCAGAATCTGCACGCATTTATAAAATCTTCACACTCTGAAAAAATGTTAGACTTTGTAGCTCATCATTATGACGAGGTACCATATTGAGATTTATGAGGTTCTTAGTAATTGATATGTTAAGATTATTGTTTAAATTTACTAAGAAATTTGACAACTTCGAGGAGAGATAACTATATTTCATATAAGATAACTATCATATTGAGAAGGGAACGTAAAAAAAAACATTAAGTAAAACTAAGTAACATATAATCATTATATTCATTGAGAGAATAAATGATGAAACAAAGATAATATGGAGAAGTGATATCAATATATACTAAAATTAGTATATTTATTTATTTATTTTAAATATCATTTAAAGTTATTTGTTATTCAAATATGGAATCATGATTTGTTATGAAAATTAAATAAAAGAGAGTGTAACTTTTAGCATACCCTTGAAGCATGGGAAATACAAAATCGAAATGAATCATCTTGGTTATGTTGTTCAAAGATCATGTGATTTGTTTTTTTTTATAAAAATGAATACTTCAAAAGGTCTTCTACTTGGGTAAATTTGAATGTGCATACTATGGAAGGATGTGATGTACGAGGCATTGAAATGCTTCTTCACCATTAAGTCGACACCTATTAGAGTTTCAAATGGAGCTTTCAAGAACAATATAGTGGTGATATATAAAAGGAATTTTCCAAGGACTATTGGGGTAGGAGGAAATAGAGGGTTATTATGTATCATGACAATTTCATGGGTCACTGCTACAATCCAAATAGAGGTTGGAAACCACTTATTCAAATGAGGTCCATTGTCCAAAGTGCATGAGAGAGTCATTGCTTCAACTTTGCAATAGTAATGACTCATACACTCCCAATGACAAGTTCTCAAGAATGGAGTTCCATCTAAAGTGCATACAAAATTCACTCATACAAGGATGGGGAAAAACCTTCCGATTGAGATGACTATTGAAGTACCAAACCTGCAGAGTATTCTCTATATGATTTCTCATTGTAATCAATATATCCACACAATTTCATTTAGAAGATTCAAGACATGAACAATTGAATGGTTTCTTGGCTCTTCTATTTGGGTTATATAAGTATGAAGATAACATGAGGATAAATGTTAATGAGAGCAAATATAATCCGATATAATAAAAATACCAAAAAAAAAAAACAAACAATGATAATAAAGCCTCCAATGATGAATTTGGAGAGCATCATAGAATCTCATTAACAAATATTATTGGAAGTTACAAAAGTATAAACTTGTTCACCAAATATAAAGTTATATTATTTATCAAACATCACTTACTTATCTGCCATGATGATTCCCACCCACCTAACCACATTGATTTCTCATACTCCAACATTTGATAGCTAGGATTTGTTTTCGTAACCCATACTGCAACATGCATTTCAAGAATGAAAGAAAATGGCAGCATGAATAAATAGAGAATAATTTAAAGAAAAAATCCAAACAAAGGTTGACATTTGTAGAGATGGATATAATGAATAAGGTCAAACTCAAATTTATTTCCCTCCAATTTTTTCTTCAAGTAAAATACCATGTTTTTTCCATTGGAGGGCAGAGAATATGAGGCAAGCAACACGCATGTAGTTTCACTCTTGTTTCATTTTGTCTCAACTACCAGTTAAACAACTGCTACTGCATGGAATTTGAACATCGAGTGGCCTGTGTGTTGGCAAATAAATTATTCAAAGCAATAATGACTAAGCGTGTGTTGTTAGGAGGAGAATCAAACCTTGAACCTCGGTGGTCTACTGCTAAGAAAAAGAAGGGAAGACCTCAACTCTATCTAAAAAATTGTGGTTCTCATCTTCACCCTTGGCCTGTTGCCCTCGAGTTCATACCATAAATAAATATAAACCTAGAAATAACCAAATGGAGACTTTGACGTGTTGATGCCTCTATTAGTGGGAATGTGCATTCCTCTCATGGTGTTAGTCACACGTGCATTGTTGCTTCTACTGCTACTCTGGTGGATATTTTTGTTGGTGACGCTTTCCTCCTTCCAACTTATAAATTACAGTCCCCAACGATGAACATGCTAGATGTGAATTCTAACAAAAAATCAAGATAAGGGGTTTACTATAGTTATTCAAACAATATGGATTGCCATAGATTTCTCAAGACTAATTCCTCTACAAGCTTGGAACCAACCATGAAACTTCAAGTCTTGACACCTCAATCCAAACCATCATATAGCTCTAATGGTATTACATATACACATACTTTTGATATTGAACAAACCATGTATTCTAGAGTCAAGTGACTGAATTTTAGTTCTCTATTACCCAACTCCACATACACTTGAAAAAATTCAAATTCCAACTTACCCAATTGAAAAAACCCAATCTGAATTTTCAGCTAACACATGTATTTGAAATGCCCAATTTGAATTTCCAATTACAAAGCAATGTCTTTACCATATATGTCTCCTCAAAATGGGAAAATAACAAAGATCTTCACTAGACTCTCCCCATGCTTGAATCAATTACAAAATCTTGTTTCAATTACCGATAATGATGTGAGGATTGTCAATCATTTTGACCATCTCGTCCAAAACCCTTTCAGAGGCCACCTCGGAGAACACCTTATCATAGTTCATGGTGCAAGTCTTGAGGAGAATGAGAGCTAAGTATTGAACCATGGGTTGTTTCGTAGTGATATTTTTCGTATTTCCCCTAACAATGTCCCAACGACTGAGTTTCCCATTCTTGAGCATATCACATATCTTTAGATTGGCAACCCACTCAAGCTCTTGGAAGTTCTGAGAAGTAGCCTCCTCCATGATCTTGTCAATTTGTGTCTATACTTGTAAAATCCCCTTCATTTTTCTAGTCATGCTGCTCATTCCAACACTCATCTTTAGACTCACCTTGGTCCCTCCCACCATGATGCACTCTCTTAAATATTTGAATTCCTCCATTTTTAAACCCTCTCGGAACTTAAAACCTCGGTACATAAATTGTAATATTGAAGGCTTCCAAATGAAAAAAGAGAAGTGAAATAGTAGTCATCGCATGTGCTAGGGAGGATTGTGGGCTCAACCATGGTTACATAAACATGTTGCTATAAACCAAGGCTTGAGTTTGTTTGCCCCACAAATGGTAAGAGGATATAATGGTTGGACAAGAGGGCATATCATTTTTAATGTTTTCTCCTCCCTCGTTTGATGGCTTTCCCCTAATAAGATGGACTCTTATTTAATAAATTTTACATAAGAATAAGCTTATGAAAATAAAGATGTAAAATAAAAAAGTATCTCTCTCTATATAATTTTTTAAAAAATAATGTTTTAAAAATTAAATATCAAATTAATTTATTGGCAACTCTTTCTTTTATCCATAGTTTCACTGTTCTAATTTTTTTCTTTTTGTGAGGATATTTTTTGTGGATATTTGTAGGAAATCCGACGAGAAATTGTTGAATCTACAGATTGGATTGGTTATTTATGTATAATCTAAGTACCTAGAAGTTTTTCACAACGTTGGATTCATTTTTATATTCATAAATGCAATTTAAACATCAAAACATTGTGATTTGATTTATATCATCGTATTCCAATGAAAAGGGCAAAAAATATAACAATTAAACAAAAACACACATTAAAAAATGTTAAATCCAAATTGAAACTTTGTATAGCTTACTATTTTGTAAAGCTTAAATAATGTAAAATAAATTTATTTACTTTTAAAAATTTGTAAAATAAATTATTTTTATTTTTATTTATTAATAAACATTTTTTTTGTTATTTTCATTTATTCTCGTGAAGATACACCACCTACCAACCCATATTTGATTTTTATTATGATTTCATGTGTCAAAAGTGGTAGATGGTAATAACACTTTTGTAAATGTTGAAAGTTATGTGGTTATATGAATCATGTGAAGATGTTATGTAATAAGTATGTGGTTATATGAATCATGTGAAGATGTTTTGTAATAAGTATGAAAATGTTGGTAAAGCATTGTGAAAAATTTATTTTCCACGCTCATTTGGAAATAGGTAAATAGTTTTAAAAAGTTTTAATTGTCATCCACTGCATATTGAAATTGAAATTGAGTAGAAGTCTTTATTATCACTTGTTACATAATTTTCACCCATTACATATTGAAATTGAGCAGAAGTCTTTATTATCACTTGCTACATAATTTTGAATGGCATGATTATGCTTTAAAAGGGTTTTAACTTTTTACAGAAAAATGCAACTTATATCATTTCAAATATGCACCAGAGTTGTAACAAAATAGACATAAAAGTTACATGAAGGTCATTTTCATGTCAAAG